>CANTFL010000417.1:0-154105 GCA_947650285.1 Hyaloperonospora brassicae | reverse complement strand
TACAAGCGCGATTTCGTTTTTTCATTATTTGCTGCTTTGTTACGAATACGAATCGTCGGCTGACTGACGATCTCGTTATGGACGACACGAGACCAAGCGGACTGCTCCTTCGTTTGAGCTACTCAACACGGCCTGCTCTTCATGTCAGCATCAACGTGTCCGAAACATCGGAGTCACCCAGACGACAAGGTTTGAGCCTTGGATCAGAGGCTGACAAGCATTGTCATCGATATCCAAACGCAACTGCAGTACGTGAAATGCTGACGGATGAAAAGAGAGTGGTGAAGGCCAAGAGGACCTATGATGATTCGCCATATCGCAGCATCGTTTGTGGAAAAATCGATGCTTGTTGCTCCGACTTCCGTAGACACCATTATCGCTTGTTGATCCTACTTCCATCGACATCGACAGCCACCTCGTTGCGATATGGTGGAAGACTCGTCTCCGTTTTATCTTGTGATCGAGCGGATGTACACGAGCACGATTGACCGATACTATTCACGGATTGGTGATCGAATAGGCATGGGAGTGGTTGGATCACACCCAGCTAGAAGATCGCCAACCAAGCATCATTCAGACACCTACATTGACTATCTCGACGCGACACTACAACACGATGCACGCGCATGATCTCCTCCATATACAAACAAGATTGTACTTTATGCCACCATGCGGATCCCGCCCGTGATCATGAGGTGTCACTACTTGTGGAGCGAGGGAAGGTCATTGATTCGCGGCGATGTGCACAACGTGTCATGCGCGTCAGTCACCAATCAATCGCCTTCACTTTCTTCGATGAACATGTTTCTGCGAGAACAACTGGAAAGCTTCGAGGAATACCGAGTCGCTCGCAGAGTCAGAGTCAGACGTGTTCAAAGTCATCGTCGTCAGCACTCACAACGCGATTCGATTCCAATCGAGCATATTGGGCATATATCCTGCGAGACACGCCGGCCGACCGACCGACCGACCGAGCAACTGACTGACTGACCGACCTCACTCGGTGACCATGAAATGCACCGTCTTTCTCGTCGCTGCCATTGGTGTACTCGGTGTCGTCACAGCTGCCGACCAAGCTGCTGTGAAAACACCTGCCGAAGCACTCGAGCAGATCCGGTCGACGGCTTTGCCCGATGGTGTCGCACTGACCGGAACAACAGAGAAGATCGACCCACCTGCTACAGCTGCTGCGGTTGCTCCGAAGGGAACCGACGTCAAGGAAGACAAACAGCACAACGACAAGGAGGACTCGGCGGACTCGGAGGACGACGATGACGACACGAAGAAGGAGCTATTCGGCTTCGGTCTCGGCGGTCTCGGCGGTCTCGGCGGATGGGGCAATTGGGGAGGCTGGGGAGGCTGGGGCGGCTATGGGCCCTACCGCTTCGGCTTCACCTACGGCGGCATCGGCGGCTGGGCGTACCCGTTGAACTACTGGAACACCTTTGGCTCGGGTCTGATCGGTGGCGGGTGCGGCCTCGGTATTCCTTTTGGCGGTCTCTACTACTGCTAGCCTCCCGTCGACAGAAACGATCCTTCCATCGGGTGAAACCCGTGCGGTCCAAGTCGAGTCCCCGCAACCCAAGTCGAGTCCGAGCAACAGAGTCGAATCCAGTGACTTGGTTCGCGTAGAATAAAGTCAAGCGATTCGCGTCGCTGTTTCGTGCGGTAGCTGCAGTGTCTTGTGCTTTACCGCTGTTTCGTCGTTGACGATCACGAAAATACGAGAGGAGCAAAATACGAGAGGAGCAAAATACAAGCGCGATTTCGTTTTTTCATTATTTGCTGCTTTGTTACGAATACGAATCGTCGGCTGACTGACGATCTCGTTATGGACGACACGAGACCAAGCGGACTGCTCCTTCGTTTGAGCTACTCAACACGGCCTGCTCTTCATGTCAGCATCAACGTGTCCGAAACATCGGAGTCACCCAGACGACAAGGTTTGAGCCTTGGATCAGAGGCTGACAAGCATTGTCATCGATATCCAAACGCAACTGCAGTACGTGAAATGCTGACGGATGAAAAGAGAGTGGTGAAGGCCAAGAGGACCTATGATGATTCGCCATATCGCAGCATCGTTTGTGGAAAAATCGATGCTTGTTGCTCCGACTTCCGTAGACACCATTATCGCTTGTTGATCCTACTTCCATCGACATCGACAGCCACCTCGTTGCGATATGGTGGAAGACTCGTCTCCGTTTTATCTTGTGATCGAGCGGATGTACACGAGCACGATTGACCGATACTATTCACGGATTGGTGATCGAATAGGCATGGGAGTGGTTGGATCACACCCAGCTAGAAGATCGCCAACCAAGCATCATTCAGACACCTACATTGACTATCTCGACGCGACACTACAACACGATGCACGCGCATGATCTCCTCCATATACAAACAAGATTGTACTTTATGCCACCATGCGGATCCCGCCCGTGATCATGAGGTGTCACTACTTGTGGAGCGAGGGAAGGTCATTGATTCGCGGCGATGTGCACAACGTGTCATGCGCGTCAGTCACCAATCAATCGCCTTCACTTTCTTCGATGAACATGTTTCTGCGAGAACAACTGGAAAGCTTCGAGGAATACCGAGTCGCTCGCAGAGTCAGAGTCAGACGTGTTCAAAGTCATCGTCGTCAGCACTCACAACGCGATTCGATTCCAATCGAGCATATTGGGCATATATCCTGCGAGACACGCCGACCGACCGACCGACCGACCGAGCAACTGACTGACTGACCGACCTCACTCGGTGACCATGAAATGCACCGTCTTTCTCGTCGCTGCCATTGGTGTACTCGGTGTCGTCACAGCTGCCGACCAAGCTGCTGTGAAAACACCTGCCGAAGCACTCGAGCAGATCCGGTCGACGGCTTTGCCCGATGGTGTCGCACTGACCGGAACAACAGAGAAGATCGACCCACCTGCTACAGCTGCTGCGGTTGCTCCGAAGGGAACCGACGTCAAGGAAGACAAACAGCACAACGACAAGGAGGACTCGGCGGACTCGGAGGACGACGATGACGACACGAAGAAGGAGCTATTCGGCTTCGGTCTCGGCGGTCTCGGCGGTCTCGGCGGATGGGGCAATTGGGGAGGCTGGGGAGGCTGGGGCGGCTATGGGCCCTACCGCTTCGGCTTCACCTACGGCGGCATCGGCGGCTGGGCGTACCCGTTGAACTACTGGAACACCTTTGGCTCGGGTCTGATCGGTGGCGGGTGCGGCCTCGGTATTCCTTTTGGCGGTCTCTACTACTGCTAGCCTCCCGTCGACAGAAACGATCCTTCCATCGGGTGAAACCCGTGCGGTCCAAGTCGAGTCCCCGCAACCCAAGTCGAGTCCGAGCAACAGAGTCGAATCCAGTGACTTGGTTCGCGTAGAATAAAGTCAAGCGATTCGCGTCGCTGTTTCGTGCGGTAGCTGCAGTGTCTTGTGCTTTACCGCTGTTTCGTCGTTGACGATCACGAAAATACGAGAGGAGCAAAATACGAGAGGAGCAAAATACAAGCGCGATTTCGTTTTTTCATTATTTGCTGCTTTGTTACGAATACGAATCGTCGGCTGACTGACGATCTCGTTATGGACGACACGAGACCAAGCGGACTGCTCCTTCGTTTGAGCTACTCAACACGGCCTGCTCTTCATGTCAGCATCAACGTGTCCGAAACATCGGAGTCACCCAGACGACAAGGTTTGAGCCTTGGATCAGAGGCTGACAAGCATTGTCATCGATATCCAAACGCAACTGCAGTACGTGAAATGCTGACGGATGAAAAGAGAGTGGTGAAGGCCAAGAGGACCTATGATGATTCGCCATATCGCAGCATCGTTTGTGGAAAAATCGATGCTTGTTGCTCCGACTTCCGTAGACACCATTATCGCTTGTTGATCCTACTTCCATCGACATCGACAGCCACCTCGTTGCGATATGGTGGAAGACTCGTCTCCGTTTGTATCTTGTGATCGAGCGGATGTACACGAGCACGATTGACCGATACTATTCACGGATTGGTGATCGAATAGGCATGGGAGTGGTTGGATCACACCCAGCTAGAAGATCGCCAACCAAGCATCATTCAGACACCTACATTGACTATCTCGACGCGACACTACAACACGATGCACGCGCATGATCTCCTCCATATACAAACAAGATTGTACTTTATGCCACCATGCGGATCCCGCCCGTGATCATGAGGTGTCACTACTTGTGGAGCGAGGGAAGGTCATTGATTCGCGGCGATGTGCACAACGTGTCATGCGCGTCAGTCACCAATCAATCGCCTTCACTTTCTTCGATGAACATGTTTCTGCGAGAACAACTGGAAAGCTTCGAGGAATACCGAGTCGCTCGCAGAGTCAGAGTCAGACGTGTTCAAAGTCATCGTCGTCAGCACTCACAACGCGATTCGATTCCAATCGAGCATATTGGGCATATATCCTGCGAGACACGCCGGCCGACCGACCGACCGACCGAGCAACTGACTGACTGACCGACCTCACTCGGTGACCATGAAATGCACCGTCTTTCTCGTCGCTGCCATTGGTGTACTCGGTGTCGTCACAGCTGCCGACCAAGCTGCTGTGAAAACACCTGCCGAAGCACTCGAGCAGATCCGGTCGACGGCTTTGCCCGATGGTGTCGCACTGACCGGAACAACAGAGAAGATCGACCCACCTGCTACAGCTGCTGCGGTTGCTCCGAAGGGAACCGACGTCAAGGAAGACAAACAGCACAACGACAAGGAGGACTCGGCGGACTCGGAGGACGACGATGACGACACGAAGAAGGAGCTATTCGGCTTCGGTCTCGGCGGTCTCGGCGGTCTCGGCGGATGGGGCAATTGGGGAGGCTGGGGAGGCTGGGGCGGCTATGGGCCCTACCGCTTCGGCTTCACCTACGGCGGCATCGGCGGCTGGGCGTACCCGTTGAACTACTGGAACACCTTTGGCTCGGGTCTGATCGGTGGCGGGTGCGGCCTCGGTATTCCTTTTGGCGGTCTCTACTACTGCTAGCCTCCCGTCGACAGAAACGATCCTTCCATCGGGTGAAACCCGTGCGGTCCAAGTCGAGTCCCCGCAACCCAAGTCGAGTCCGAGCAACAGAGTCGAATCCAGTGACTTGGTTCGCGTAGAATAAAGTCAAGCGATTCGCGTCGCTGTTTCGTGCGGTAGCTGCAGTGTCTTGTGCTTTACCGCTGTTTCGTCGTTGACGATCACGAAAATACGAGAGGAGCAAAATACGAGAGGAGCAAAATACAAGCGCGATTTCGTTTTTTCATTATTTGCTGCTTTGTTACGAATACGAATCGTCGGCTGACTGACGATCTCGTTATGGACGACACGAGACCAAGCGGACTGCTCCTTCGTTTGAGCTACTCAACACGGCCTGCTCTTCATGTCAGCATCAACGTGTCCGAAACATCGGAGTCACCCAGACGACAAGGTTTGAGCCTTGGATCAGAGGCTGACAAGCATTGTCATCGATATCCAAACGCAACTGCAGTACGTGAAATGCTGACGGATGAAAAGAGAGTGGTGAAGGCCAAGAGGACCTATGATGATTCGCCATATCGCAGCATCGTTTGTGGAAAAATCGATGCTTGTTGCTCCGACTTCCGTAGACACCATTATCGCTTGTTGATCCTACTTCCATCGACATCGACAGCCACCTCGTTGCGATATGGTGGAAGACTCGTCTCCGTTTTATCTTGTGATCGAGCGGATGTACACGAGCACGATTGACCGATACTATTCACGGATTGGTGATCGAATAGGCATGGGAGTGGTTGGATCACACCCAGCTAGAAGATCGCCAACCAAGCATCATTCAGACACCTACATTGACTATCTCGACGCGACACTACAACACGATGCACGCGCATGATCTCCTCCATATACAAACAAGATTGTACTTTATGCCACCATGCGGATCCCGCCCGTGATCATGAGGTGTCACTACTTGTGGAGCGAGGGAAGGTCATTGATTCGCGGCGATGTGCACAACGTGTCATGCGCGTCAGTCACCAATCAATCGCCTTCACTTTCTTCGATGAACATGTTTCTGCGAGAACAACTGGAAAGCTTCGAGGAATACCGAGTCGCTCGCAGAGTCAGAGTCAGACGTGTTCAAAGTCATCGTCGTCAGCACTCACAACGCGATTCGATTCCAATCGAGCATATTGGGCATATATCCTGCGAGACACGCCGGCCGACCGACCGACCGACCAGCAACTGACTGACTGACCGACCTCACTCGGTGACCATGAAATGCACCGTCTTTCTCGTCGCTGCCATTGGTGTACTCGGTGTCGTCACAGCTGCCGACCAAGCTGCTGTGAAAACACCTGCCGAAGCACTCGAGCAGATCCGGTCGACGGCTTTGCCCGATGGTGTCGCACTGACCGGAACAACAGAGAAGATCGACCCACCTGCTACAGCTGCTGCGGTTGCTCCGAAGGGAACCGACGTCAAGGAAGACAAACAGCACAACGACAAGGAGGACTCGGCGGACTCGGAGGACGACGATGACGACACGAAGAAGGAGCTATTCGGCTTCGGTCTCGGCGGTCTCGGCGGTCTCGGCGGATGGGGCAATTGGGGAGGCTGGGGAGGCTGGGGCGGCTATGGGCCCTACCGCTTCGGCTTCACCTACGGCGGCATCGGCGGCTGGGCGTACCCGTTGAACTACTGGAACACCTTTGGCTCGGGTCTGATCGGTGGCGGGTGCGGCCTCGGTATTCCTTTTGGCGGTCTCTACTACTGCTAGCCTCCCGTCGACAGAAACGATCCTTCCATCGGGTGAAACCCGTGCGGTCCAAGTCGAGTCCCCGCAACCCAAGTCGAGTCCGAGCAACAGAGTCGAATCCAGTGACTTGGTTCGCGTAGAATAAAGTCAAGCGATTCGCGTCGCTGTTTCGTGCGGTAGCTGCAGTGTCTTGTGCTTTACCGCTGTTTCGTCGTTGACGATCACGAAAATACGAGAGGAGCAAAATACGAGAGGAGCAAAATACAAGCGCGATTTCGTTTTTTCATTATTTGCTGCTTTG
Organism: Hyaloperonospora brassicae; assembly: GCA_947650285.1. NCBI lineage: Eukaryota > Oomycota > Peronosporomycetes > Peronosporales > Peronosporaceae > Hyaloperonospora > Hyaloperonospora brassicae. The sequence goes on along the minus strand of CANTFL010000417.1, from coordinate 147,050 downwards.
TTACGAATACGAATCGTCGGCTGACTGACGATCTCGTTATGGACGACACGAGACCAAGCGGACTGCTCCTTCGTTTGAGCTACTCAACACGGCCTGCTCTTCATGTCAGCATCAACGTGTCCGAAACATCGGAGTCACCCAGACGACAAGGTTTGAGCCTTGGATCAGAGGCTGACAAGCATTGTCATCGATATCCAAACGCAACTGCAGTACGTGAAATGCTGACGGATGAAAAGAGAGTGGTGAAGGCCAAGAGGACCTATGATGATTCGCCATATCGCAGCATCGTTTGTGGAAAAATCGATGCTTGTTGCTCCGACTTCCGTAGACACCATTATCGCTTGTTGATCCTACTTCCATCGACATCGACAGCCACCTCGTTGCGATATGGTGGAAGACTCGTCTCCGTTTTATCTTGTGATCGAGCGGATGTACACGAGCACGATTGACCGATACTATTCACGGATTGGTGATCGAATAGGCATGGGAGTGGTTGGATCACACCCAGCTAGAAGATCGCCAACCAAGCATCATTCAGACACCTACATTGACTATCTCGACGCGACACTACAACACGATGCACGCGCATGATCTCCTCCATATACAAACAAGATTGTACTTTATGCCACCATGCGGATCCCGCCCGTGATCATGAGGTGTCACTACTTGTGGAGCGAGGGAAGGTCATTGATTCGCGGCGATGTGCACAACGTGTCATGCGCGTCAGTCACCAATCAATCGCCTTCACTTTCTTCGATGAACATGTTTCTGCGAGAACAACTGGAAAGCTTCGAGGAATACCGAGTCGCTCGCAGAGTCAGAGTCAGACGTGTTCAAAGTCATCGTCGTCAGCACTCACAACGCGATTCGATTCCAATCGAGCATATTGGGCATATATCCTGCGAGACACGCCGGCCGACCGACCGACCGACCTAGCAACTGACTGACTGACCGACCTCACTCGGTGACCATGAAATGCACCGTCTTTCTCGTCGCTGCCATTGGTGTACTCGGTGTCGTCACAGCTGCCGACCAAGCTGCTGTGAAAACACCTGCCGAAGCACTCGAGCAGATCCGGTCGACGGCTTTGCCCGATGGTGTCGCACTGACCGGAACAACAGAGAAGATCGACCCACCTGCTACAGCTGCTGCGGTTGCTCCGAAGGGAACCGACGTCAAGGAAGACAAACAGCACAACGACAAGGAGGACTCGGCGGACTCGGAGGACGACGATGACGACACGAAGAAGGAGCTATTCGGCTTCGGTCTCGGCGGTATCGGCGGTCTCGGCGGATGGGGCAATTGGGGAGGCTGGGGAGGCTGGGGCGGCTATGGGCCCTACCGCTTCGGCTTCACCTACGGCGGCATCGGCGGCTGGGCGTACCCGTTGAACTACTGGAACACCTTTGGCTCGGGTCTGATCGGTGGCGGGTGCGGCCTCGGTATTCCTTTTGGCGGTCTCTACTACTGCTAGCCTCCCGTCGACAGAAACGATCCTTCCATCGGGTGAAACCCGTGCGGTCCAAGTCGAGTCCCCGCAACCCAAGTCGAGTCCGAGCAACAGAGTCGAATCCAGTGACTTGGTTCGCGTAGAATAAAGTCAAGCGATTCGCGTCGCTGTTTCGTGCGGTAGCTGCAGTGTCTTGTGCTTTACCGCTGTTTCGTCGTTGACGATCACGAAAATACGAGAGGAGCAAAATACGAGAGGAGCAAAATACAAGCGCGATTTCGTTTTTTCATTATTTGCTGCTTTGTTACGAATACGAATCGTCGGCTGACTGACGATCTCGTTATGGACGACACGAGACCAAGCGGACTGCTCCTTCGTTTGAGCTACTCAACACGGCCTGCTCTTCATGTCAGCATCAACGTGTCCGAAACATCGGAGTCACCCAGACGACAAGGTTTGAGCCTTGGATCAGAGGCTGACAAGCATTGTCATCGATATCCAAACGCAACTGCAGTACGTGAAATGCTGACGGATGAAAAGAGAGTGGTGAAGGCCAAGAGGACCTATGATGATTCGCCATATCGCAGCATCGTTTGTGGAAAAATCGATGCTTGTTGCTCCGACTTCCGTAGACACCATTATCGCTTGTTGATCCTACTTCCATCGACATCGACAGCCACCTCGTTGCGATATGGTGGAAGACTCGTCTCCGTTTTATCTTGTGATCGAGCGGATGTACACGAGCACGATTGACCGATACTATTCACGGATTGGTGATCGAATAGGCATGGGAGTGGTTGGATCACACCCAGCTAGAAGATCGCCAACCAAGCATCATTCAGACACCTACATTGACTATCTCGACGCGACACTACAACACGATGCACGCGCATGATCTCCTCCATATACAAACAAGATTGTACTTTATGCCACCATGCGGATCCCGCCCGTGATCATGAGGTGTCACTACTTGTGGAGCGAGGGAAGGTCATTGATTCGCGGCGATGTGCACAACGTGTCATGCGCGTCAGTCACCAATCAATCGCCTTCACTTTCTTCGATGAACATGTTTCTGCGAGAACAACTGGAAAGCTTCGAGGAATACCGAGTCGCTCGCAGAGTCAGAGTCAGACGTGTTCAAAGTCATCGTCGTCAGCACTCACAACGCGATTCGATTCCAATCGAGCATATTGGGCATATATCCTGCGAGACACGCCGACCGACCGACCGACCGACCGAGCAACTGACTGACTGACCGACCTCACTCGGTGACCATGAAATGCACCGTCTTTCTCGTCGCTGCCATTGGTGTACTCGGTGTCGTCACAGCTGCCGACCAAGCTGCTGTGAAAACACCTGCCGAAGCACTCGAGCAGATCCGGTCGACGGCTTTGCCCGATGGTGTCGCACTGACCGGAACAACAGAGAAGATCGACCCACCTGCTACAGCTGCTGCGGTTGCTCCGAAGGGAACCGACGTCAAGGAAGACAAACAGCACAACGACAAGGAGGACTCGGCGGACTCGGAGGACGACGATGACGACACGAAGAAGGAGCTATTCGGCTTCGGTCTCGGCGGTCTCGGCGGTCTCGGCGGATGGGGCAATTGGGGAGGCTGGGGAGGCTGGGGCGGCTATGGGCCCTACCGCTTCGGCTTCACCTACGGCGGCATCGGCGGCTGGGCGTACCCGTTGAACTACTGGAACACCTTTGGCTCGGGTCTGATCGGTGGCGGGTGCGGCCTCGGTATTCCTTTTGGCGGTCTCTACTACTGCTAGCCTCCCGTCGACAGAAACGATCCTTCCATCGGGTGAAACCCGTGCGGTCCAAGTCGAGTCCCCGCAACCCAAGTCGAGTCCGAGCAACAGAGTCGAATCCAGTGACTTGGTTCGCGTAGAATAAAGTCAAGCGATTCGCGTCGCTGTTTCGTGCGGTAGCTGCAGTGTCTTGTGCTTTACCGCTGTTTCGTCGTTGACGATCACGAAAATACGAGAGGAGCAAAATACGAGAGGAGCAAAATACAAGCGCGATTTCGTTTTTTCATTATTTGCTGCTTTGTTACGAATACGAATCGTCGGCTGACTGACGATCTCGTTATGGACGACACGAGACCAAGCGGACTGCTCCTTCGTTTGAGCTACTCAACACGGCCTGCTCTTCATGTCAGCATCAACGTGTCCGAAACATCGGAGTCACCCAGACGACAAGGTTTGAGCCTTGGATCAGAGGCTGACAAGCATTGTCATCGATATCCAAACGCAACTGCAGTACGTGAAATGCTGACGGATGAAAAGAGAGTGGTGAAGGCCAAGAGGACCTATGATGATTCGCCATATCGCAGCATCGTTTGTGGAAAAATCGATGCTTGTTGCTCCGACTTCCGTAGACACCATTATCGCTTGTTGATCCTACTTCCATCGACATCGACAGCCACCTCGTTGCGATATGGTGGAAGACTCGTCTCCGTTTTATCTTGTGATCGAGCGGATGTACACGAGCACGATTGACCGATACTATTCACGGATTGGTGATCGAATAGGCATGGGAGTGGTTGGATCACACCCAGCTAGAAGATCGCCAACCAAGCATCATTCAGACACCTACATTGACTATCTCGACGCGACACTACAACACGATGCACGCGCATGATCTCCTCCATATACAAACAAGATTGTACTTTATGCCACCATGCGGATCCCGCCCGTGATCATGAGGTGTCACTACTTGTGGAGCGAGGGAAGGTCATTGATTCGCGGCGATGTGCACAACGTGTCATGCGCGTCAGTCACCAATCAATCGCCTTCACTTTCTTCGATGAACATGTTTCTGCGAGAACAACTGGAAAGCTTCGAGGAATACCGAGTCGCTCGCAGAGTCAGAGTCAGACGTGTTCAAAGTCATCGTCGTCAGCACTCACAACGCGATTCGATTCCAATCGAGCATATTGGGCATATATCCTGCGAGACACGCCGGCCGACCGACCGACCGACCGAGCAACTGACTGACTGACCGACCTCACTCGGTGACCATGAAATGCACCGTCTTTCTCGTCGCTGCCATTGGTGTACTCGGTGTCGTCACAGCTGCCGACCAAGCTGCTGTGAAAACACCTGCCGAAGCACTCGAGCAGATCCGGTCGACGGCTTTGCCCGATGGTGTCGCACTGACCGGAACAACAGAGAAGATCGACCCACCTGCTACAGCTGCTGCGGTTGCTCCGAAGGGAACCGACGTCAAGGAAGACAAACAGCACAACGACAAGGAGGACTCGGCGGACTCGGAGGACGACGATGACGACACGAAGAAGGAGCTATTCGGCTTCGGTCTCGGCGGTCTCGGCGGTCTCGGCGGATGGGGCAATTGGGGAGGCTGGGGAGGCTGGGGCGGCTATGGGCCCTACCGCTTCGGCTTCACCTACGGCGGCATCGGCGGCTGGGCGTACCCGTTGAACTACTGGAACACCTTTGGCTCGGGTCTGATCGGTGGCGGGTGCGGCCTCGGTATTCCTTTTGGCGGTCTCTACTACTGCTAGCCTCCCGTCGACAGAAACGATCCTTCCATCGGGTGAAACCCGTGCGGTCCAAGTCGAGTCCCCGCAACCCAAGTCGAGTCCGAGCAACAGAGTCGAATCCAGTGACTTGGTTCGCGTAGAATAAAGTCAAGCGATTCGCGTCGCTGTTTCGTGCGGTAGCTGCAGTGTCTTGTGCTTTACCGCTGTTTCGTCGTTGACGATCACGAAAATACGAGAGGAGCAAAATACGAGAGGAGCAAAATACAAGCGCGATTTCGTTTTTTCATTATTTGCTGCTTTGTTACGAATACGAATCGTCGGCTGACTGACGATCTCGTTATGGACGACACGAGACCAAGCGGACTGCTCCTTCGTTTGAGCTACTCAACACGGCCTGCTCTTCATGTCAGCATCAACGTGTCCGAAACATCGGAGTCACCCAGACGACAAGGTTTGAGCCTTGGATCAGAGGCTGACAAGCATTGTCATCGATATCCAAACGCAACTGCAGTACGTGAAATGCTGACGGATGAAAAGAGAGTGGTGAAGGCCAAGAGGACCTATGATGATTCGCCATATCGCAGCATCGTTTGTGGAAAAATCGATGCTTGTTGCTCCGACTTCCGTAGACACCATTATCGCTTGTTGATCCTACTTCCATCGACATCGACAGCCACCTCGTTGCGATATGGTGGAAGACTCGTCTCCGTTTGTATCTTGTGATCGAGCGGATGTACACGAGCACGATTGACCGATACTATTCACGGATTGGTGATCGAATAGGCATGGGAGTGGTTGGATCACACCCAGCTAGAAGATCGCCAACCAAGCATCATTCAGACACCTACATTGACTATCTCGACGCGACACTACAACACGATGCACGCGCATGATCTCCTCCATATACAAACAAGATTGTACTTTATGCCACCATGCGGATCCCGCCCGTGATCATGAGGTGTCACTACTTGTGGAGCGAGGGAAGGTCATTGATTCGCGGCGATGTGCACAACGTGTCATGCGCGTCAGTCACCAATCAATCGCCTTCACTTTCTTCGATGAACATGTTTCTGCGAGAACAACTGGAAAGCTTCGAGGAATACCGAGTCGCTCGCAGAGTCAGAGTCAGACGTGTTCAAAGTCATCGTCGTCAGCACTCACAACGCGATTCGATTCCAATCGAGCATATTGGGCATATATCCTGCGAGACACGCCGGCCGACCGACCGACCGACCGAGCAACTGACTGACTGACCGACCTCACTCGGTGACCATGAAATGCACCGTCTTTCTCGTCGCTGCCATTGGTGTACTCGGTGTCGTCACAGCTGCCGACCAAGCTGCTGTGAAAACACCTGCCGAAGCACTCGAGCAGATCCGGTCGACGGCTTTGCCCGATGGTGTCGCACTGACCGGAACAACAGAGAAGATCGACCCACCTGCTACAGCTGCTGCGGTTGCTCCGAAGGGAACCGACGTCAAGGAAGACAAACAGCACAACGACAAGGAGGACTCGGCGGACTCGGAGGACGACGATGACGACACGAAGAAGGAGCTATTCGGCTTCGGTCTCGGGTGGGGTCTCGGCGGATGGGGCAATTGGGGAGGCTGGGGAGGCTGGGGCGGCTATGGGCCCTACCGCTTCGGCTTCACCTACGGCGGCATCGGCGGCTGGGCGTACCCGTTGAACTACTGGAACACCTTTGGCTCGGGTCTGATCGGTGGCGGGTGCGGCCTCGGTATTCCTTTTGGCGGTCTCTACTACTGCTAGCCTCCCGTCGACAGAAACGATCCTTCCATCGGGTGAAACCCGTGCGGTCCAAGTCGAGTCCCCGCAACCCAAGTCGAGTCCGAGCAACAGAGTCGAATCCAGTGACTTGGTTCGCGTAGAATAAAGTCAAGCGATTCGCGTCGCTGTTTCGTGCGGTAGCTGCAGTGTCTTGTGCTTTACCGCTGTTTCGTCGTTGACGATCACGAAAATACGAGAGGAGCAAAATACGAGAGGAGCAAAATACAAGCGCGATTTCGTTTTTTCATTATTTGCTGCTTTGTTACGAATACGAATCGTCGGCTGACTGACGATCTCGTTATGGACGACACGAGACCAAGCGGACTGCTCCTTCGTTTGAGCTACTCAACACGGCCTGCTCTTCATGTCAGCATCAACGTGTCCGAAACATCGGAGTCACCCAGACGACAAGGTTTGAGCCTTGGATCAGAGGCTGACAAGCATTGTCATCGATATCCAAACGCAACTGCAGTACGTGAAATGCTGACGGATGAAAAGAGAGTGGTGAAGGCCAAGAGGACCTATGATGATTCGCCATATCGCAGCATCGTTTGTGGAAAAATCGATGCTTGTTGCTCCGACTTCCGTAGACACCATTATCGCTTGTTGATCCTACTTCCATCGACATCGACAGCCACCTCGTTGCGATATGGTGGAAGACTCGTCTCCGTTTGTATCTTGTGATCGAGCGGATGTACACGAGCACGATTGACCGATACTATTCACGGATTGGTGATCGAATAGGCATGGGAGTGGTTGGATCACACCCAGCTAGAAGATCGCCAACCAAGCATCATTCAGACACCTACATTGACTATCTCGACGCGACACTACAACACGATGCACGCGCATGATCTCCTCCATATACAAACAAGATTGTACTTTATGCCACCATGCGGATCCCGCCCGTGATCATGAGGTGTCACTACTTGTGGAGCGAGGGAAGGTCATTGATTCGCGGCGATGTGCACAACGTGTCATGCGCGTCAGTCACCAATCAATCGCCTTCACTTTCTTCGATGAACATGTTTCTGCGAGAACAACTGGAAAGCTTCGAGGAATACCGAGTCGCTCGCAGAGTCAGAGTCAGACGTGTTCAAAGTCATCGTCGTCAGCACTCACAACGCGATTCGATTCCAATCGAGCATATTGGGCATATATCCTGCGAGACACGCCGGCCGACCGACCGACCGACCTAGCAACTGACTGACTGACCGACCTCACTCGGTGACCATGAAATGCACCGTCTTTCTCGTCGCTGCCATTGGTGTACTCGGTGTCGTCACAGCTGCCGACCAAGCTGCTGTGAAAACACCTGCCGAAGCGCTCGAGCAGATCCGGTCGACGGCTTTGCCCGATGGTGTCGCACTGACCGGAACAACAGAGAAGATCGACCCACCTGCTACAGCTGCTGCGGTTGCTCCGAAGGGAACCGACGTCAAGGAAGACAAACAGCACAACGACAAGGAGGACTCGGCGGACTCGGAGGACGACGATGACGACACGAAGAAGGAGCTATTCGGCTTCGGTCTCGGCGGTCGGTCTCGGCGGATGGGGCAATTGGGGAGGCTGGGGAGGCTGGGGCGGCTATGGGCCCTACCGCTTCGGCTTCACCTACGGCGGCATCGGCGGCTGGGCGTACCCGTTGAACTACTGGAACACCTTTGGCTCGGGTCTGATCGGTGGCGGGTGCGGCCTCGGTATTCCTTTTGGCGGTCTCTACTACTGCTAGCCTCCCGTCGACAGAAACGATCCTTCCATCGGGTGAAACCCGTGCGGTCCAAGTCGAGTCCCCGCAACCCAAGTCGAGTCCGAGCAACAGAGTCGAATCCAGTGACTTGGTTCGCGTAGAATAAAGTCAAGCGATTCGCGTCGCTGTTTCGTGCGGTAGCTGCAGTGTCTTGTGCTTTACCGCTGTTTCGTCGTTGACGATCACGAAAATACGAGAGGAGCAAAATACGAGAGGAGCAAAATACAAGCGCGATTTCGTTTTTTCATTATTTGCTGCTTTGTTACGAATACGAATCGTCGGCTGACTGACGATCTCGTTATGGACGACACGAGACCAAGCGGACTGCTCCTTCGTTTGAGCTACTCAACACGGCCTGCTCTTCATGTCAGCATCAACGTGTCCGAAACATCGGAGTCACCCAGACGACAAGGTTTGAGCCTTGGATCAGAGGCTGACAAGCATTGTCATCGATATCCAAACGCAACTGCAGTACGAGAAATGCTGACGGCTGAAAAGAGAGTGGTGAAGGTCAAGACGACCTTTGATGAGTCGCCATATCGCAGCATCGTTTGTGGAAAAATCGATGCTTGTTGCTCCGACTTCCGTAGACACCATTATCGCTTGTTGATCCTACTTCCATCGACATCGACAGCCACCTCGTTGCGATATGGTGGAAGACTCGTCTCCTTTGTATCTTGTGATCGAGCGGATGTACACGAGCACGATTGACCGATACTATTCACGGATTGGTGATCGAATAGGCATGGGAGTGGTTGGATCACACCCAGCTAGAAGATCGCCAACCAAGCACCATTCAGACACCTACATTGACTATCTCGACGCGACACTACAACACGATGCACGCGCATGATCTCCTCCATATACAAACAAGATTGTACTTTATGCCACCATGCGGATCCCGCCCGTGATCATGAGGTGTCACTACTTGTGGAGCGAGGGAAGGTCATTGATTCGCGGCGATGTGCACAACGTGTCATGCGCGTCAGTCACCAATCAATCGCCTTCACTTTCTTCGATGAACATGTTTCTGCGAGAACAACTGGAAAGCTTCGAGGAATACCGAGTCGCTCGCAGAGTCAGAGTCAGACGTGTTCAAAGTCATCGTCATCAGCACTCACAACGCGATTCGATTCCAATCGAGCATATTGAGCATATATCCTGCGAGACACGCCGACCGACCGACCGACCGACCGACCGACCACTAGCAACTGACTGACTGACCGACCTCACTCGGTGACCATGAAATGCACCGTCTTTCTCGTCGCTGCCATTGGTGTACTCGGTGTCGTCACAGCTGCCGACCAAGCTGCTGTGAAAACACCTGCCGAAGCGCTCGAGCAGATCCGGTCGACGGCTTTGCCCGGTGGTGTCGCACTGACCGGAACAACAGAGAAGATCGACCCACCTGCTACAGCTGCTGCGGTTGCTCCGAAGGGAACCGACGTCAAGGAAGACAAACAGCACAACGACAAGGAGGACTCGGCGGACTCGGAGGACGACGATGACGACACGAAGAAGGAGCTATTCGGCTTCGGTCTCGGCGGTCTCGGCGGTCTCGGCGGATGGGGCAATTGGGGAGGCTGGGGAGGCTGGGGCGGCTATGGGCCCTACCGCTTCGGCTTCACCTACGGCGGCATCGGCGGCTGGGCGTACCCGTTGAACTACTGGAACACCTTTGGCTCGGGTCTGATCGGTGGCGGGTGCGGCCTCGGTATTCCTTTTGGCGGTCTCTACTACTGCTAGCCTCCCGTCGACAGAAACGATCCTTCCATCGGGTGAAACCCGTGCGGTCCAAGTCGAGTCCCCGCAACCCAAGTCGAGTCCGAGCAACAGAGTCGAATCCAGTGACTTGGTTCGCGTAGAATAAAGTCAAGCGATTCGCGTCGCTGTTTCGTGCGGTAGCTGCAGTGTCTTGTGCTTTACCGCTGTTTCGTCGTTGACGATCACGAAAATACGAGAGGAGCAAAATACGAGAGGAGCAAAATACAAGCGCGATTTCGTTTTTTCATTATTTGCTGCTTTGTTACGAATACGAATCGTCGGCTGACTGACGATCTCGTTATGGACGACACGAGACCAAGCGGACTGCTTCTTCGTTTGAGCTACTCAACACGGCCTGCTCTTCATGTCAGCATCAACGTGTCCGAAACATCGGAGTCACCCAGACGACAAGGTTTGAGCCTTGGATCAGAGGCTGACAAGCATTGTCATCGATATCCAAACGCAACTGCAGTACGAGAAATGCTGACGGCTGAAAAGAGAGCGGTGAAGGTCAAGACGACCTTTGATGAGTCGCCATATCGCAGCATCGTTTGTGGAAAAATCGATGCTTGTTGCTCCGACTTCCGTAGACACCATTATCGCTTGTTGATCCTACTTCCATCGACATCGACAGCCACCTCGTTGCGATATGGTGGAAGACTCGTCTCCGTTTTATCTTGTGATCGAGCGGATGTACACGAGCACGATTGACCGATACTATTCACGGATTGGTGATCGAATAGGCATGGGAGTGGTTGGATCACACCCAGCTAGAAGATCGCCAACCAAGCACCATTCAGACACCTACATTGACTATCTCGACGCGACACTACAACACGATGCACGCGCATGATCTCCTCCATATACAAACAAGATTGTACTTTATGCCACCATGCGGATCCCGCCCGTGATCATGAGGTGTCACTACTTGTGGAGCGAGGGAAAGTCATTGATTCGCGGCGATGTGCACAACGTGTCATGCGCGTCAGTCACCAATCAATCGCCTTCACTTTCTTCGGTGAACATGTTTCTGCGAGAACAACTGGAAAGCTTCGAGGAATACCGAGTCGCTCGCAGAGTCAGAGTCAGACGTGTTCAAAGTCATCGTCGTCAGCACTCACAACGCGATTCGATTCCAATCGAGCATATTGGGCATATATCCTGCGAGACACGCCGACCGACCGACCGACCGACCGACCGACCGACCCTAGCAACTGACTGACTGACCGACCTCACTCGGTGACCATGAAATGCACCGTCTTTCTCGTCGCTGCCATTGGTGTACTCGGTGTCGTCACAGCTGCCGACCAAGCTGCTGTGAAAACACCTGCCGAAGCACTCGAGCAGATCCGGTCGACGGCTTTGCCCGGTGGTGTCGCACTGACCGGAACAACAGAGAAGATCGACCCACCTGCTACAGCTGCTGCGGTTGCTCCGAAGGGAACCGACGTCAAGGAAGACAAACAGCACAACGACAAGGAGGACTCGGCGGACTCGGAGAACGACGATGACGACACAAAGAAGGAGCTATTCGGCTTCGGTCTCGGCGGTCTCGGCGGTCTCGGCGGATGGGGCAATTGGGGAGGCTGGGGAGGCTGGGGCGGCTATGGGCCCTACCGCTTCGGCTTCACCTACGGCGGCATCGGCGGCTGGGCGTACCCGTTGAACTACTGGAACACCTTTGGCTCGGGTCTGATCGGTGGCGGGTGCGGCCTCGGTATTCCTTTTGGCGGTCTCTACTACTGCTAGCCTCCCGTCGACAGAAACGATCCTTCCATCGGGTGAAACCCGTGCGGTCCAAGTCGAGTCCCCGCAACCCAAGTCGAGTCCGAGCAACAGAGTCGAATCCAGTGACTTGGTTCGCGTAGAATAAAGTCAAGCGATTCGCGTCGCTGTTTCGTGCGGTAGCTGCAGTGTCTTGTGCTTTACCGCTGTTTCGTCGTTGACGATCACGAAAATACGAGAGGAGCAAAATACGAGAGGAGCAAAATACAAGCGCGATTTCGTTTTTTCATTATTTGCTGCTTTGTTACGAATACGAATCGTCGGCTGACTGACGATCTCGTTATGGACGACACGAGACCAAGCGGACTGCTTCTTCGTTTGAGCTACTCAACACGGCCTGCTCTTCATGTCAGCATCAACGTGTCCGAAACATCGGAGTCACCCAGACGACAAGGTTTGAGCCTTGGATCAGAGGCTGACAAGCATTGTCATCGATATCCAAACGCAACTGCAGTACGAGAAATGCTGACGGCTGAAAAGAGAGCGGTGAAGGTCAAGACGACCTTTGATGAGTCGCCATATCGCAGCATCGTTTGTGGAAAAATCGATGCTTGTTGCTCCGACTTCCGTAGACACCATTATCGCTTGTTGATCCTACTTCCATCGACATCGACAGCCACCTCGTTGCGATATGGTGGAAGACTCGTCTCCGTTTTATCTTGTGATCGAGCGGATGTACACGAGCACGATTGACCGATACTATTCACGGATTGGTGATCGAATAGGCATGGGAGTGGTTGGATCACACCCAGCTAGAAGATCGCCAACCAAGCACCATTCAGACACCTACATTGACTATCTCGACGTGACACTACAACACGATGCACACGCATGATCTCCTCCATGTACAAACTGGATTGTACTTTATGCCACCATGCGGATCCCGCCCGTGATCATGAGGTGTCACTACTTGTGGAGCGAGGGAAAGTCATTGATTCGCGGCGATGTGCACAACGTGTCATGCGCGTCAGTCACCAATCAATCGCCTTCACTTTCTTCGATGAACATGTTTCTGCGAGAACAACTGGAAAGCTTCGAGGAATACCGAGTCGCTCGCAGAGTCAGAGTCAGACGTGTTCAAAGTCATCGTCATCAGCACTCACAACACGATTCGATTCCAATCGAGCATATTGAGCATATATCCTGCGAGACACGCCGACCGACCGACCGACCGACCTAGCAACTGACTGACTGACCGACCTCACTCGGTGACCATGAAATGCACCGTCTTTCTCGTCGCTGCCATTGGTGTACTCGGTGTCGTCACAGCTGCCGACCAAGCTGCTGTGAAAACACCTGCCGAAGCGCTCGAGCAGATCCGGTCGACGGCTTTGCCCGATGGTGTCGCACTGACCGGAACAACAGAGAAGATCGACCCACCTGCTACAGCTGCTGCGGTTGCTCCGAAGGGAACCGACGTCAAGGAAGACAAACAGCACAACGACAAGGAGGACTCGGCGGACTCGGAGAACGACGATGACGACACGAAGAAGGAGCTATTCGGCGGCGGTCTCGGTGGTCTCGGCGGATGGAGCAATTGGGGAGGCTGGGGCGGCTGGGGAGGCTATGGGCCCTACCGCTTCGGCTTCACCTACGGCGGCATCGGCGGCTGGGCGTACCCGTTGAACTACTGGAACACCTTTGGCTCGGGTCTGATCGGTGGCGGGTGCGGCCTCGGTATTTCTTTTGGCGGTCTCTACTACTGCTAGCCTCCCGTCGACAGAAACGATCCTTCCATCGGGTGAAACCCGTGCGGTCCAAGTCGAGTCCTCGCAACCCAAGTCGAGTCCGAGCAACAGAGTCGAATCCAGTGACTTGGTTTGCGTAGAAAAAAGTCAAGCGATTCGCGTCGCTGTTTCGTGCGGTAGCTGCAGTGTCTTGTGCTTTACCGCTGTTTCGTCGTTGACGATCACGAAAATACGAGAGGAGCAAAATACGAGAGGAGCAAAATACAAGCGCGATTTCGTTTTTTCATTATTTGCTGCTTTGTTACGAATACGAATCGTCGGCTGACTGACGATCTCGTTATGGACGACACGAGACCAAGCGGACTGCTCCTTCGTTTGAGCTACTCAACACGGCCTGCTCTTCATGTCAGCATCAACGTGTCCGAAACATCGGAGTCACCCAGACGACAAGGTTTGAGCCTTGGATCAGAGGCTGACAAGCATTGTCATCGATATCCAAACGCAACTGCAGTGCGAGAAATGCTGACGGATGAAAAGAGAGTGGTGAAGGCCAAGAGGACCTATGATGATTAGCCATATCGCAGCATCGTTTGTGGAAAAATCGATGCTTGTTGCTCCGACTTCCGTAGACACCATTATCGCTTGTTGATCCTACTTCCATCGACATCGACAGCCACCTCGTTGCGATATGGTGGAAGACTCGTCTCCGTTTTATCTTGTGATCGAGCGGATGTACACGAGCACGATTGACCGATACTATTCACGGATTGGTGATCGAATAGGCATGGGAGTGGTTGGATCACACCCAGCTAGAAGATCGCCAACCAAGCATCATTCAGACGCCTACATTGACTATCTCGACGCGACACTACAACACGATGGACGCGCATGATCTCCTCCATGTACAAACAAGATTGTACTTTATGCCACCATGCGGATCCCGCCCGTGATCATGAGGTGTCACTACTTGTGGAGCGAGGGAAAGTCATTGATTCGCGGCGATGTGCACAACGTGTCATGCGCGTCAGTCACCAATCAATCGCCTTCACTTTCTTCGGTGAACATGTTTCTGCGAGAACAACTGGAAAGCTTCGAGGAATACCGAGTCGCTCGCAGAGTCAGAGTCAGAGTCAGACGTGTTCAAAGTCATCGTCGTCAGCACTCACAACACGATTCGATTCCAATCTAGCATATTGGGCATATATCCTGCGAGACACGCCGGCCGACCGACCGACCGAACGAGCAACTGACTGACTGACCGACCTCACTCGGTGACCATGAAATGCACCGTCTTTCTCGTCGCTGCCATTGGTGTACTTGCTGTGAAAACACCTGCCGACCAAGCTGCTGTGAAAACACCTGCCGAAGCGCTCGAGCAGATCCGGTCGACGGCTTTACCTGTATCATATCGTAGTATATCACACCTGTGCAGGAGGACTCACTAGTAAATGCGTGCAATGATCAAATAGTGATTTTTTTCTTAACCGTTTCACGGTATTTGGTCGAAATAGTTGATTGAATCATTAGATTCTGCTTTTATGATTATGGCCTAATCCACACATTTGGTGTCGATGACAAATGTTGTCAATGTCTCGTGAAATCTTCATCTTAGAATCCTTATTGTGGTATCTTCAATTGGTACTGGCTTGCGATTTTTTGCCAAACTATCATTTCGTGCTATATGAAGAAAGCGGAGTTCCCTGAGAACAAACGCGATGAGAATGCGCGAAAGTTAATGATCAAAGTGGTTTAAGGCCTTCGCCTCATATCTTGTCGATAAAAGAATATGTGAATCAGAACATAATATTTTGTATGATCACGATCCAAACGGATCGACCCTTTGGGCAGAAAGAACCGTTTGCGATCGTCACTATGAAGCTTAGTTTGAATGCCACTGTGTTTTACATTTTCTTAGATTTCGATCTACATTAAATGCTATGTTTGTGAGAAAATGAGAAGTATTGGCAGCTTTGATGCAAGATTATGATAGCTATGATTGATTGGTAATATTTACGAGCCGCACGCTCTAGTGAAAAAGATATAATACGCGATTTTGAAATGATAGGTCTTTCTTCTATACATTTGGTCGATAATACCAAACTTGTCCAATATGCCGCAATTTATCCGACAGTTAACGCCTGCATGGCTCGTGCTTCCCTCCGGTCATAATGGATCTTTGAAAAAGACAAGCTGCATTTAAAAAATCTTGAGGGCTGAAGATTTGCACGTGTGGATAGAGGAGAGTAAAATTACAATTTCAACGCCGCCAATATTATGCTTTCGTGTAACTTGTTTTTTTGTCTATATATGTCGCACAATAGACCGGTCATAGACTGCATCAATGGAAGCTCTATGTGTAGACTATGAGCTCAGTCACGTGGTGGATAATAAGGGACAGAGGAAGATGAACAATGAGTCTTGTTGTTAAAGTTTAATCTAGGCTAGGTTTATCCTACATAGTTGTCATTAGTTGCATGGACATTAACATAGTAGAATGACGAATGCGTAGTCATCAGCTTGCGAATCAATTTGCTTACAAATTTGGTTTGATCATGTCGTGGAAAAACTGTTGATCGTGTAATTCTCGTGCGTTCCTATGTCAAAGTAAAACCAAAATTTCCTTGCTATTTATTTAGTGGGTGCGGCTCTCCACAAGATAAATTGCACTTAAGTTCCGTATAAATATTAACTGTCATGCCTTCATTCAACCGAGGGGGTCGGTTAAAGTGTTGGTATCAAGGCGTGTCATCATAAGAGTTAAAGTAGTAGCGGTCGATTGATCAGCCTTAGATTTGCGGATTTTGTTGAGTATGCTCATATATAGTATCTCCTCGATAGACGAATATATTGTACTATACCCGGTACAAAGTGAATATATTTGTTCAAAGACAAGTATCACATGTGACGGAGATCAATGGAATACAGAAATATAAATTTCTACAACTTGGTCGCATCAGACGATGAGTTGAATGAACGTGGTTTAATATCTTCTAATCGCGAACTCTATTAAACTGATTTTATTCGCTCATCGGTCTCATAATTGCTACTACGAGTCTCCTATCACAAAATCATGATATTTCGATAATGGGACACTATAAAACTGCCTGGAAAAATTAACGAACTAACGAAAAAACTCATTTTTCAGATTGATACAAAAGAATTAAGCGATAAAAAGGCAAAGTTTTTGCTCAAAGATATCGATAAAGCTCTCTTGTGAAATTTCGCTGGGTAGTATAGTATGATGCAAGCGACATGTTAACTCCTTTCTATTCAGATACCATAGCTATCTCGATTGTATGAAAAAGTTTATTCGTGTGTATGCGGATGCACCAAAAAGTTTGTCCTTTCAGGGCCGCTTTTACAAAACATTGTAGAATTAAAGCACATGAAATTCGATGACCTTGTACAAACGATTCAATACGTCACGATAAGTACCAAACCCAAGTTGTAGTATCCTGGATCTAATAATGGCTTCGTGAACGAATAAATATAATAATCAATTGCATCTTTTGCCCAGGAAATACCCCAGAAATTGAGCTGTAAAACATATACTAGAATATTGAAAGGGCCATTTAAATCAAATTATCTGTAGAAATGCAGCCTTAAGGCATGAATACAACATATATTTGAGTCAAATTGTCGTGTCGATCTGTTCAGTCGTGACAAACGGTCCCTCTTCGATATTTCCCCTTCACTTATAGTTGTGATTATATCTTAGCTAATACGCAGCAACTAATAGCAATTAGATCGACTACTAATCGCAATTTGACTGACTATAATTACCACTTAAGTAATCGGTCATCTAGAGCAGTGTACACTTGTTCAAATTACCAATATATGCCCTCATATATTTACAACCGTCTCTCATATAGCCTCTTAATGATACTTATATCACGGTAATCTTGTCGTCGCTCGAAGAGATCAAACGGTGCTTTGAACCTGGTCAGCGGTCCGAAATTGATCCATGCGAATGCTTTCGATTGGAGAAAGATTTTACCACCAAGCGTCGACGCTACCTCACAAGCATTATGTCAAAAATGTTGCAAGCTTTGCCTGCTAAGTTCGATGCCATGCTCAACCAATTCGTCTATTGCTCGCTGCAAGAGTATACGCAAGCTTCGTACCATCCAACTATACACGATTTTTCCCTTACTTTTTCTGTCTGGTATTCACTTAAGTGGCCTCCTGCCGCTATCTAATTTTTTTTACAAATGTTGAATAAAAAGAACAGTCGATCTTTTAGCAGATATTAATAAACAAGCACTCAATGTAACCTCTGTTACGATGTGATCCTAAAGCTATCCACCTTATTACGTAAGCCTCGATGTGCCAAGCCTCTACGGGTAGCGTTTGTAAAATTCCGCATTATCTTTTGATTTAGAGACGGATTACGTCATTTGGGGTTAACTTCCTTTGCATTTTATAATTGCTGGCAGCGAACGGGACCACAATTTATTAGTGCTTGTGCAAAAAACCAATCGATATATAATAGCGGAAAGCAGAAAAGTTTATTACTAAAAATAGGACGAGGCATAGTTTTTTAATACGATGAGGATTGGTATTGATCCAATCATTTTTTTCGTATTTTTATCATTGGAAGATGTATAACAAATGCATATAAAGCTAATATGTGCTAGTGTGACTATGAAGTTACGTAAGATACTGCACTCGTGCAACAAAATCGACCGTGAGAATTTGGTTGATGCAAGCTCATCGGTTATTGATCATAATCATTCATCTCTATCTATCCAATCAAGCGTGATTGTGACCATAACCAGCAGCATATGATCTACCCAGATTGGATAAAAGTATAACGGTGTGAAGAAGACTTTATCATGGAAATTGATAAATGCGCAGTGCGTATTCTGGCGCGACCGAATCATCTACGCATTACTGGTTGTCCTGACCATCTGGTCGCGAGATGTTTCAGATTGTAAATATTTCAGCTGGCGTAGGTAACCGTAATTTGAGTGGACGGCATTAATGTGTGACGCACTATTTAGAAGCACAAAGAAGTGTGTGATCAGCCCTGGTATATAGATCCCTTGATCCGCGATCATGGTGGAAGGACTTTTGATCACGATAACTGCAGATGGGTATCTTAAGTTATATGTATGGATGATGTGACTAACACTTTTTGTGGAGAATAGATACGAAAACATCTCATGAATACCACAATGTTTTCGGAACGATTGATGGAAGGTGCCCATACGCGATAGCTTTGAACAAGTATCGATATGTACTCGTGGTCTACTTTCTATATATTAAATGTTTACTGCGATTTATCGACTTGTAAAAGCTTACGTTACTGCTCCAAATCACTAATTATATCTTGGCCTCCTTCATACTTTTAAAAAGCGCACGAAACTTCTACCAAGTCCATTATTGTTGCCCTGGGTAAAAGAGCTCTCGATTTGACTTGATCACCGATCGGACTTCGGAGCGCAAGTAAAGCAAGGTCCCCGACCGTCTGTAGTGGTCAAATGTACGTTCGTATACAGAATTTATATTTCCCACGTGCTCACAATTCCTATTGTTTGTAATGAATGATCGTTATCGAATCGAGTCTGCCTAGAAGAATGCTAACCGCCCTCTTCAATGTATGAGAGGCGATATAGAAACGCTAAAAACGAAACTAACCAACTTTTTCCGTTAGTCGCTCGTCCAGGAGAAACGGGTTCGATGGCGTCGCGTCAAACTTTCGCGATCTCAACTCCACCACAATGCTGACATATCATTCGGTGAGTACTTATAAAATTACCCTTTACACAATCACCACTTCCAGACGAATGAGCTTGCGATCGTCGTACGGATAAAACTGCTATATGAACAGGTTCACCGCGCAAAATCCTACATATTATGAGCTAAACGACGCTGACAACAGTGGAATTAGGTGCTACGAAACATCATGTATGCGATACTGTAAATTAATATAGGCAACTGACTACTTGGATGTAAAATAAATATATGGTATTCGGTATAGTATGTCGCACCCACACAGTCTCATTTACCTTCGTTTACTATATCTACAAGCCTGGGGGTCAATATGTTATCGCCATCCTTCTCGCGCGTCCATTTCTCAAAAGACGAGTTTGTATATGGCATAATGACTTGTATTAACATATTAGCGCATGTGGTTGATATCCCTCTATTAATTATATCTGAAGGATACAAACGGCAACGACTAACTAAAGATCGACGGCTATTCATATCAACGTTATCTATCTTGTGAATCTCGATACACCATCCTCTTCAAAAGATATTTGACACGATTGCAAGACATGGAAGATGCTGACCGCTACAAATAAACTTCTATTACGAATTAGCCATTATTATGCAATCATTTAAGACAGAAAAATGCATCTAGAAGGAAGGTAAAATTTAAAAGGTACTGATATAATCGAACCCTTAAGTGCAATAGTCTGTGCTTTACTAAGAGATATTGTTAATTAGCTATTTTAAGTTCAGTGTACCGGCAAAAATATCGATTTGTATATTATTAATTAGGCAAATTAGCAACGCAAGGACGTATCGCGCTTCGGTTGAGTCCGAGCTTACAAATAATTGATGGAGATAGTAGCTCGAGTCTTGTCGCACCCGTTGACTTTGTGGGGGGTAGTAAATGGAATCGTAATTTCCGACTAATGTCGAGGGGTGATGAATATAGACAAGAAGTAAACAACGTGAAGCGCGATAGCAATCAAAAATGAGGCCGCACAACATCGGGTTGGTGCGTACCACACCACGCGACCGCGATCAGGATAGAGTTTGCGATCAATGAAGTGAACGCGATCAGGCGCGTGATGAATCAAGTTGCTGCGTTCTACACCGAACAATCCATGATCAAGGACACGACCACGATCAAGTACGTGATCGATCATATGGGGGTGTACCACACTGTGCGATCGCGGTTAGGGAGCACATGAATGGGCCACGTCGTGCAAGACAACGATAGGAAGTGATATACGACATACGGCACAGTTCCAATATTGCGCGTAGGCATATTGGTATCTCGTGGTTGATTAGCGAAACATCAAATTGAGTCCAATTTGATTCTAATGACAGGCATCGACTCCTCTTCCGGGATAGATTACTGGCCATCCGACGTCCGGAAAAGTCGCATACTTTATCAAGTGATATTCCTGGATTATTTGGCTAGGGATCAAGAACTCTCAAGACAAATTCCCCAACTGCGATCGTACGCAGTAACATAGTAAAGGACAAGGTGCAAAACCGCGAGACGGCTCAACTAGTCAGAAGACGTAGCGGATCAAACATCTAAATACTGCACTAGACAATCTCGTCGAGATCGGGGTGACTCATATCGAGCGCCCTACAAGTATACCCGTGACTGTGCAAAAGGTCCCACACGTCCACGTCGAACCCCATCACAAACACGGTCAAGTTTTCTATCGAGTACACCTAAAAGAGTGCAACCCGCTCTATCTATCAGAAACAAGGTGAGAAAGAAGATTAACACACGGAAACCAATACACCCTCCGACATTCTGTCATATGGGCGCTAGTAGAGAGTCGAGGTCAAAAACCTCTTGTGCTATACAATCCACCACAAAGTGTGATGGTCTCTATTACACGGTCGATAAGGCAGATAGAAAGAGGTGATTCGTATTATATTGAAATTAAATTTCATGATAATAGATTCGCAGACGGACAAATGGTTAGACATCGCGCTCTATAGGGATGAGGCAAAAATGTAGTGCGGTCTTTGTCGGCGCACAGTAGACAACAGAATGACAAACGCGGTGCTTTAAAGTTATATTTAAGGTAGAATCGCCCATTATTTTGACCATAGAGAGCCGGAAGGCGTATGAGTAAAGTAACTTACTGGCTAAAACGTTAACAAGAGATCACTTGAAGATTTGGTATAAAAGTGTCCGCGTTTATTTTTCAAGACAAGCATTTTTTGCAGAGGTGTGTGTTTGTTCCGATAGGATAGAGTCGGCTTCCTTGCCAAAACCACTAGTTGCAAAGCTATTTTAAGAGTTTAGGTACCAGTTATAGTTGAATGTATCACGAGAATTTTTGTTTCTTCCTTACCAAAAACGTATAAACAAATGGGATTATCAATTTGCCCCATTTTCCGGAGCCGGCGATCAGGTCTCACGTCAGAATATGCTGCAAGACTTTGGAGAGAACTCGAATTAAACACATACATGAGAGAGTTGCTGATTAATCACTCCGTAATCATATGAGAATATTTAGTCGTCAAAATTTGCTGTGTGTTTAAACAAAGACATTGTACCTCAATTATCATACCGAATGTCGTCGACTGCTGGTAAATCATCAGTAAAAGATAAGAGATACCTAAAAACCCCTCCTTTATATGGTCAAGAATTAAGTATAAATATAACAATACAGCCTCGAAAGCTTACTTAATTAACCGGTCGATGAAGGCGGCACGCATGGGGAATTT
The DNA here is from genome assembly GCA_947650285.1 of Hyaloperonospora brassicae. Classification (NCBI taxonomy): domain Eukaryota; phylum Oomycota; class Peronosporomycetes; order Peronosporales; family Peronosporaceae; genus Hyaloperonospora; species Hyaloperonospora brassicae. Next base: position 124,881 of record CANTFL010000417.1, on the reverse strand, counting down.
TCCTCTTTGAAGCTCCCCCTCCACTCTCCAGGAAAAGCTGCGCCTTTTTCTAGCTAAAATCCATATTTTTCATGTTTATCGAAGTCATACTACATTACTATCTCTTTTTGTGCGCACCTAAATTCCTTCCATTCTACGTTTCCTAAGTTACAATACTCTTTATAAAACTCCCTAAAGATATACAATTGTATATATTTGTCTACCTTATATTGCGGAAGAGCGGACATTTCAAAATTTATGTGACCCCAACAATCCAGTAGCGCTTATATGACTAAATATCGGAGGGTGTATTGGTTTCCGTGTGTTAATCTTCTTTCTCACCTTGTTTCTGATAGATAGAGCGGGCTGCACTCTTTTAGGTGTACTCGATAGAAAACTTGACCGTGTTTGTGATGGGGTTCGACGTGGACGTGTGGGACCTTTTGCACAGTCACGGGTATACTTGTAAGGCGCTCGATATGAGTCACCCCGATCTCGACGAGATTGTCTAGTGCAGTATTTAGATGTTTGATCCGCTACGTCTTCTGACTAGTTGAGCCGTCTCGCGGTTTTGCACCTTGTCCTTTACTATGTTACTGCGTACGATCGCAGTTGGGGAATTTGTCTTGAGAGTTCTTGATCCCTAGCCAAATAATCCAGGAATATCACTTGATAAAGTATGCGACTTTTCCGGACGTCGGATGGCCAGTAATCTATCCCGGAAGAGGAGTCGATGCCTGTCATTAGAATCAAATTGGACTCAATTTGATGTTTCGCTAATCAACCACGAGATACCAATATGCCTACGCGCAATATTGGAACTGTGCCGTATGTCGTATATCACTTCCTATCGTTGTCTTGCACGACGTGGCCCATTCATGTGCTCCCTAACCGCGATCGCACAGTGTGGTACACCCCCATATGATCGATCACGTACTTGATCGTGGTCGTGTCCTTGATCATGGATTGTTCGGTGTAGAACGCAGCAACTTGATTCATCACGCGCCTGATCGCGTTCACTCCATTGATCGCAAACTCTATCCTGATCGCGGTCGCGTGGTGTGGTACGCACCAACCCGATGTTGTGCGGCCTCATTTTTGATTGCTATCGCGCTTCACGTTGTTTACTTCTTGTCTATATTCATCACCCCTCGACATTAGTCGGAAATTACGATTCCATTTACTACCCCCCACAAAGTCAACGGGTGCGACAAGACTCGAGCTACTATCTCCATCAATTATTTGTAAGCTCGGACTCAACCGAAGCGCGGTCCGTCCTTGCGTTGCAAATTTGCTAGATAGATTAATCTCAAATGTCCCTGCGCCATTAATTGACATTCCAGATTGATTTGGCCGCGCAATGAATTACAGATTGTTCTAACTTAATGGTGAATTCTGTCTTTCGTGGCAATTTTATTTTACGACACAAGTATATTTGGCTCTACGATCTTTTTCGTCTCGTTAAAAACATCTATTTTATTTTGGTATTTTTGGCTATGGTGGAACCCCGTAGTCCATTCTATTTCAATTAATTCCACCACCAAATGCAATATACTTGCAGATCTTTCAACATCCACTGTCCTATCCTCGTCCCACTCCAATGACCTGATTTTCGCTCAACTTTCTGAAAATAATTATATTCGGCCGAATCTACTTCTTTGTTCGATTGTATCACTTTTTTCCACTCTATTTCGATCGCGTCTCTGTAAAAAATCGCCACAGTTCATATCAGCTTCAATAACCCACAACGGATCGCATAAAACCTTTCGATAAATAAAAAACCGTTTAATCGCTCTGTCGGCGCGCATTTTCTCCCTGATAGCCAAAACATATTTTACTATAAATCGAACTGATACAATATATCCCTTCCCAATTATCTTGGGCAGTAGCGCTTTGTAAAACTTAACGCTGTCCGCTTCGTCTACCATAATCCGTTCTGTAGGGAAATTTATAACGTATTTGCACGATATCGCGGGGTACCCGCGATATCAAACAGTGCTGCGTCATCGCTGCATTCATCGACGACTTTGAACGATAAGTGTCACATATGAGCTATCTTTGAGGTGAATGTATTTTTATCGTGAATGTAATACAGCCATACCTGTGGTCCGTCATCCAATTCCAGTGAACAGCAGTACTAATTATGCCCATCCGCGCGATCGTGGATCGCAATCTTCGTTCGATCATTCACCATAGACTTTGCACGCGAATTTTGTAGTTTTATGCTATACCTCCATAAACGTGGGTCGCGAACCCGTAGTGTGGTACTTCATAACGGTATTGTTTCTCCCAAGATTGACCATGGGTCCCAAGCGGCTAAGTCAAATGAATTATTTTGTCGGACTCGATAGTTTTAGTGTTGATCGTGTATTTTAAAATGTTCGACACACCCTCCCTACTACTTCTGATCTCCATCAGACACACACATCTTGATCGCCCTTGTAATTGTTTAGACCATGCATTTCGCCGTCCTGTTTGCTTGTGTACTGAATACCATGGTGTTCCGTTAATTCTATCCCGCAATTAGATTAAAGTCACGGAAGAAATTAGACATTGACTCTGGTTCTCAATAGTGGCGGATCCCTACACTAGCGCCAAAATGCGTACACACATTTATCGTAGTTTTTTGTTAACTCATTTTGACATGCGAGACGCTCTCACCTTCGCAAAATAATATCCCGATAATAGACCAGCCGAGATCAACAGCCTTTTTTTCCCCATTAGCAATCGTGGCAATGAAGGTATAGAAGTCATAGCCAAACACTGAAACGGGTACGTAGCTTGTACATTCCAGGAAAATCACTGCGATCGCATGGGTGTCTAGCGTGTTTTGCAATCGGCAGAGTTTCTCATGTAGCTTTGCGCATTTTGATACAACATTAGTCAACGAAATTTGGCTCTGAATGGCTGGCAAGTGGCGGTCTTAGCGTTGGTGTCCACCGCTAAAGCTTATATGGAAGTGATACAGAAAGGCTTTCTGCAACAACTCCAATACCACTTATCGAAGTGACTAAGCACGATCTCCAGCTTTCGCGGACAATCTAGGGCAAAAAAACAACTACATTTCTGGATCGATCCATAATCAGCCACAAAAACGAATAAAGTCTTTTTCACCCCCTGAGGTCAGGGTGGATTTATCCTCGATCAAATAATCTTCAAGTTAAGGATTTATATAATTCTTTTTGCACATTTGGACGGGCTTTATCCTTGACTGTTGCACAACGGCTTCTTGTCATACTTGTGACCGACAACGTCCGCTCAGGGGGATAAATAATCGCAGCTACTCGAATCACATGATATTTCTTGAAAAATTTAATAAACTATTTAATGACTGAAGTTGGCCAAAACCTGGCAATCTTGATCGGTAATAGTAACCGAATACTTCTTTTTCTTTTGAGCTTCACTCGACACTTAATACGCGCTTTGATTCCAAACTCGTTTCACATGAGGAATCGTGAATTGGCCATGATCGGATTTTTTCCATCGCTTTGCACCGCAACAGTTGTAAGCCAGTCGTCTTACAATCGATCTTTTCACGCATTCTCCTGATTACTAGTTAAATCTCCGCAGATATTTACTCGTCCCTTTGTCTGGTTGTCCATCAGATCAACGAAAAAAACTCAAAACTATGTACCGTCAAATCCGTGATGAAGTCGGAAACTACAGCGACAATAGACAATGCAAGCAATTTGCGTATGATCGTGCTGCAAGCTCCGGCCTTCCTCTTTAACCAAGAAAATCTATCGAAATGAGATACGACGAGGCTCTCGTCTACTGACATCTTGGGTGGTGACATCCGTATCATTTTTATTGGCTGATTTCGTGGAGCAATCGCGTAAGCACTTCATCCACCTCCTATCGACGGGTTATACTTGCCTTTAGGGTGCTCAATTCATCATCTTTGCGTATCCTACATCGACGGATCTCCAGCGTCTACTTCGATAGTAACACATCCCATATTTTCATCTTTTGTTAATACCGAGGAATTGTAATTACAAAGCTAGTGTTGACTATCATGTAAACACCTTGATCTCGCGGCTAACTAGGTTAGTGTAATAGATTTAAAGCATCTGTATTAGCGCTAACACTTCTTTCTCTATCATCCCATTATTTTTCGTTTGGTTGTAAAGTAATGCTAGAGAATGTTATCGGCGATTATACGCCCTAGACCTCTTGTAGACACGCATATACTTCCCACTTGCTGAAAATTCACCACAATCACAGGATCAATTCAAGTAAAATATTAAAAAAAGGCGTTGGTGCTACTTTCTTAAAGAAAAGCAAATGCTACCATATTCTTCTCCCAGCGATTTTAACCCTCGTATTTGCGATCGCTCCCGGAAAATGGGTACGTATCTTGATCGCGTCGGAATTTCATGCCAGGTAGTGATCGCCCCCAGATATTGGGTACAGATCGCGTTTGTAAAAATCATTAACACGGCAATCACTATCTTGTCTACTGTAACGTACGGTTCTTGGACCGTCACACACACACGTCAAATATCATGAAAATCTGCTTCTAGTAATTCATTTAACATTGACGCGTAAATCGAGAAGTCCTCAATCAAGTGGCTTTAATAGTTAATAATTCCCACGAAGGATTGTATGGATCACAACTAAAGGAAATGGTATATTTACCAGTGATCTCAAGTCTTTCGGATAAGCTTTCAATCCGTCCAGTGAGGATTGACGGTCCAGGTGGTCTACCCTACACCGTCCCCATATACGCTTCGTCAAGCTGATCGACAAAATTTCACTTGTCATCGATATCAATCAATCACTCCACTTTCTGATGCAGAGATTTCCACGACTTTTTAGGTATTAATGTACCATTGATACATGATCTCAGCTTAGTATCCGACGACTTCATATCGGTACGCGGGTCGCCGTCAGACAACACGTCGACCAGCGTTGACGATCTGGAGGCGATCTAATTTGGGTTTATACCGATTTTGTTTCGGTACCCGTATTGTGCATTGTCAATCAGCATCTTGGGAAATCTGTGGAGCGTATATTAAATTAAACGGCATTCTTAACCACTCAAACAGTTCTGAAGGTGTACTAAATGCCTCGATCTCTCTTTCTCGCTCCGATATCTTATCAGCCAAAATTATCCCTCCTGATAAAAAACAATACAATATATCCTTATTCATGTTTTGCAACAACTCGCTTAAAAATATCAAGGGTATACCATCCAGTTTGTCAACTGATACCCCCCCCCGCATATAGTCTATGCAAAGTCTGAATTCCCAGTAATTCATATAAATAATCACCACGATCGTTGAGACCCACCATGAGGATGTGGATGGCCAAATCATCTTAGCCGTCTATGGTCCCTTGATCAGGCTAACTATTTTCTCTCGAAACTTGGGGACTACCGGTCGTACCCTATGTGCGATCGGGTTGAAGCCTCACACATCATTGTAGCAAAATGTTCCACGTGCATCAGGAGGTATAACAGTACGATTTCTGTAGAGGCTCATCCCGTTACATGAATTTATCATTATAAAAAATGGTAATAAAGTAAATTATGTTAAATATTGCTCTAACACATTAAATACAGTGCTATTGTTGAGATGACCCAAGTCCTACTCATTGGTTGATATCTTTATGTCAACCAACCAATCTCTGCTAGACGCGCGACAAGGGTGGTGAGTAGACGTCATTATACGTTTAGTTGTATTATTATAATTAAGCTTGGTCAAAACATATATCAAGAGATATTTGAATTTATTTATATTAAAAAGACAGTTTTACTTTTCCTACAACTAGAGTCTTTGATTTATCTGCTTGCGTTTCCTCTGTATAGTGAATATACCTAGTAGAGCACTGAACTTCACTGTTGTTATTGAAATTTGACTACTTACTGGTGTTCCAGTACGAAGTGACGAGTGACCCTTTACAATCGCCATCAGCTTAGTTGGCCATTCTTCAATATACGCTACATCAATATTTCTTTATCTTACGACAGTGTCACTACCGATTCTATGACTTAAATCTAGTCAATAGTGATCCATGTCATAGACGTAACAGTTAGCGATTAATCTTGCGGCGATATGTGCATGACGTATAGTGTGTAATAGCATTCTTTGTATGGTTCTTTGGCATCATTAATATTTTGAATGTTAGCGATATTTACGGAGTAAAGAATAGCTCAGTTGTTTAGGAATGGGGAATTCGTGCGGTTGAGTGCGGATGTGAGTACCTTTGCATTCAAATAACTGGTCACTGGCAATTACAAGCTGGTGTTTGTTTTCACCAAACTTCTGCCCTCCTAAAGATATGCCCCACTACCGCGCGATAGTTTTCATTCTGCATAAGACAAAGCATAGTTTGTTACATAAGACATTACAAGACGTAAATATCCATCGTTCGGTAAAACTGCAAGCAGTGGAGACAAAAAACAAATTCGGTGGCTAGATTCACCGTCTTCTAATACCCATTCATTTCAAGATGAGACATATTCAAATCGAACTCACTCATCGGATTTTATCTCTGGCCAAAATCCCGTCTTCATTCAAGCGATATACCCATGACCTATTTTATGTACAACAGCAATCGTTCTGGTAGGATAGTTTGTACCGATCGATATCCTCGGAGAGCAACTCCCCGCTTACGTTACATGGACGTGACAAACGATTCTTTAGTCTTTTTTCTCGATCGCATCGTTATCAGATCTATTCTCCAGTCGCTGAGGTCTTCCTCGTGACCCACGATCTTCATCCATGAGGACTTTCGGTAGATGGCTGGGCGTTCTTTGCATTGATTCATCCGTCCCAACATTAGTGTGGTGAAGTCGATCTCACAAAATTACTTTAGTGAGTGTCAATCTTCCACTTGCCCAGACTTGCCGACTCACGGAGGGGGTACTCCGATCCGTGCCTTGCTGTATAACCTTGTGCTCACCTTGTGTACCCGTCGGTTGGGCTGGCTTGAGCTCTTCGTAACGGCCTTGGGAGATGTCGATCTCGCTGAGGGTTTGGGGTTGAGCGTTCGCTTCCGGTGCGGAAATCTTCACACCACGAACGGGGGTTCTGCGATCTTGATCTTGAGTCGCGGCAGTCACTCTTGGGCGATGTCGCGATCTCGATCTTGAATCACACCGATCTCGATTTGTCTTCGGGATCGGGGTCTTCGCTGTGCGGAAATCTTCACTCAGCAAATAGTTGTCTTGCGTCGATCTTGCGTTGGGATCGGTCCGATCTAGTCTCGGGATCGGCCGATCTTGCCGGAAGTGCGCAATATGGGTGGATCGGTTGCTTGTTTCGCCAAAATGAAACGTGCCGATCTGCCCGGCAGATCGCTTCGGTCTTGCTCGGTCTTGTCTTGAACTCCTTGTCCAGATCTTCTGACCACTTGAGCTGTCTCGCGATCTTGTAACCAATGTCCTTTTCCTTTTCCTGATGTTGCTGCTACCCTAGCAGTTGAGTTGAGTGTGAGTACTTGATCGATCCGGGCCAAATATCCCGAGATCGCTCTTCTCGATCTTGGCCAACAATCCAAGATCGGTCTTCTGTGTCCTTGTAACACGCGCGCCTTGACCCGCCGGGGAAGCCAAATCAATCTTGCCCGGAGAAGAGGGGAGGGGAACGTGCGTCGTGAGCAGAAGAAGTAGAGTTCAAGTCTGTTTATTAACCAACCAAATTAATAGCCAACCTATCCTTAAGCCTATTCCCAACCGTAGGTCACTCTCCAAGTCGATATCACCTTTAAGCTTGACCGCCCCCTTGAACACGTGTCGAAATCTCGTGACCTGTACTCCAAAGATAGCGCCAATACTCCCGATATCGTACCTAGACACCAAAAGGGACCAAATTCCTAATACGGTACCAAATACCCAATTTTGGTACCGAAAGGTCCAAAATAGTACCCAAATAAGGAATGTGCCTAAATCCATTTTGCGACGTCCATTCGACCGGCTTCCACTGGCTCTTTCGGTCTGAACTTTTGGGACATCTCTCACAGACCTTCAACGAGCATGTACATCATCATACGATAGCTCCATCATCGATATATCCATAACCAGCAGGGAACATGACCGATCTGACGTCCAATTCGAGATCGAGTAGGCTCGACACAGTGCGATCCGGCCCTATATGTCGTTTCCGTTCATTGTGTGTACTCCAATACCATTCCCAAGGGTCTATCTGCTCAATGGGACCATCCATAGTTCATACAACGGTCCCACGGACTCCCACAAACATCCACAATTCCAGATCGGTCCATAATTAACCTAAATCAGTACTTCTTTTGGGAGCCCGGTATAGAATGTCACCGATCTAATAGACTTCAACACCGTTGTCACAGAGTCACTTCGCATCGTCTGGTCCCATATGCACCTTTCCCAGAGTAATTCTGCTTCAGATCAGCCGTTTAGTACAATCCAGTCCCTTGTCCCAGATCGCACCGTTAAAATTATTCCTTGTCCCAGATCGCAGCATGGGAATCATCCCTTTTCACGCCCCGTCTCAGATCGTTCCATACCCGTCAGTCTGACGACAGTTGGATCGTATCGTCTTTCTCCGTCGGGATCGCCTCCCATCTCTCATTGGATCGCCAGGTCCCGTGGTCTAATTCTCCACCAGTAAGTGGCGCCTCAAATATGTGGTCACCGATCCTCGTAGAAAATTTGATTAGTGACTTTGCCACAACCGCCCCCTGCACTGAAGTCCATTGTACAGCAATTGACCTCAGTGCAGTCACTCATCAACTTTGCTCCAACCACTTAAGTCCATCTCATGGTCCCTCCGAAGCATCTCCCCACCTCGCCGATCTCGTCGGAAGGCTCCACCGTGTTCCTGTCTCCGGATCGCGACCCGTCACCTGGATCGCCGGATCGACGTGAGTCTTTAAGTGATTCCCGTTCGGTCGGATCGCCCTCGATCATCACGGACTCACCAGATCGTCCGTTTGAACCGTCCTCACTTCCCGTACCTCCGGCGACTCTGGGTGCATTTAGGTCCGACGCCCTGGCCATTAGTGAGTCTCGTACAGAGTCTGCTCCAGCTGCGGACGTTACCGGCCGCGTTCCAAGAGTTTCTGCCGACGACGTTCGTCTTACGTTGGCTACGATCTCTTATTTATGGGATCGCGAGGCCACCTTCCGCAGCCAAGCCGACACCATTCATGAGCTTCAGCATTTATACCGAGATGCGGTCGCCCGGGGGGATCGTTTGGACAAAGAAATTGATTCTCTGCATGAACTGGTCGCCCCCTTCGTCTCCTTCGTCCAGCGTCGATACGATTGGATGCAGGGCCGCTACGTCGACGCAGTACATTCTTTAAGCGACTGTAAACGAGCTCTGCAGACACATCGCGATCAATCAGAGGAGGTTCGTCGACTTCGCGCTTTGTTACGTGCCAACGAGGAGGATCAAGGCAGCTTGGAACGACAGGTGAACGCTTTGAGGACTCAAATGCACTCGCTCCAAGCTGAGCTTAATTCTCTCCGACGGCAGCGCGACCAGCTGACCTCCGACAGGTCTTTCCTTCACATAGATGTTTTGCACTTGAAGGAGCAATTGGCTCGATCTCAGGCGGAGATCGCAGAGGGACTGGCTTCGATCAGCGATCTCATACAACAAGTGGATGGCTTGACTCCTCTGGAGGGTCAGTTGGCACTTTCGCGGCTAGAAAACGCCAACCTCCGTCGTCAGCTTGCGGAACACCTCACGGTACACGACCAGCTACAGGTGGCGGAACACGATCGGGATCGGGCCATAGCCGAGCACCGAGCGCTGCTCGACACACTGAACAGTGCCATCCTCGGGTCCCAATCCTCTACATTGACCGTTCGACCGACGCCTACGAGTACTACTCAGGTCAGATCGCCACCCGCTTCCACTACCCAGAGATCGAGATCGCTTGCCCGTAGGTCCAGATCGAGATCGTCTGGCCCGCCTGCCAAGCGTCGGCGTGTTCAACTAAGGTCACGATCCCGAGATTCTTCTACCTCCCGTGTGGCCTCCCGGCTATTGTCGCTGAACCCCTCAACACCTTCCAAGAAACTTCCCAGATCGGACCCACCAGAGCTTTCATCCGATTCCTCTTCTTCTCCGCCTTCGTCCACGACTTCTGGGGCGGGATCGGGAAGTGGGGAGCTGACCGGGTCGGACTCCAGCTCGGACGATTTAACTCGTTCTGTATTGTCCCACTCGAGATCGGCCGCTCGTCGTCAACCTAGATCGGCTGCCCGATCTTCAATTCCGGACCCCTCTCCGGCTGCTCAGGTTGCTCCCGCTTCTTCCGCAGCTACTATGTTGGCTAAGACACTATCGCGGTCGCCCTCTCCAGCCGCTCCGGAGCCTCGTTATCTTTCGTACCCGTCCACTCCGGTCGCGGCTGTTCCCGTAGTTGAAATTCAAGATGATGGTTACGTGGAAGATGTGGAGGCGTCGCCGACAGGGGAGACACACACAGAGACTGGCTCCGTTAGTCCGCCTCCGGGGTCCACTGCGCTTTCGGATCGCCATTTGTCCGACAGCGATAACAGCATCATCCTTCCGACGCGCCCAGTGGCCAACAGAATCATTTCTTCCGTCGATTTCGACAACCTTCCGCCACTCCAGCAGCCACGGGATCGGTGGATTCCCAACTATCTGGCGCCTTCCCGACGGGTGGCTTCCGAGATCGCTCCGTGGTCAGTTTCGCGCATCGCGATGATTTGTGTGCGGACCATGACCATTGAGCTGCTGTTTCACCACTACTCCAAGCCCAGGAATTTTCTGTTCCCTTTCCACAATCATGGGAGAGCCCCGCCTACAGGGACTTGGGCTTCTGGGCTGATCTCACGGCAACACATCGAGTCTCTTTACGCTACCGCCCCTTGGGATAATATCGTGGTCCCCGTGAACCCGATATCGTTCACCATGACTGGATGGTACAGCGACATGAGCCATCGCTACCTGGAGCTCGAGTCCACTCATCGCCAAGCTCTGTGGGAGTCTACTCATGCTTTCCCGATCTCCCAGGCCCAACGACGATCCGGCCGGTTCATGCAAACATTCTGGCGTCAACGAAAGCAACGCCGATCCCGTTTTGGAGCACGTTGGAAGAACTTCTTGAAGATGATACTCAACGGCATGATCGCTGGCCACTGCGATCTCGACATCTTGCTGGATCCCTTCTTCCTCCACTATCCGCGCCCACATGAAGAACGAGTTTGGTATCCAGGGTTAGGACACTCTAACGACCCCGCCGACTTGTTGGAGGCATTGGATATGGCGGACCAAGAGGATCCTTGGCGCAATCAGTTCCGTAACGCCTATTGGGATCACCCCGGATCGCAGATCCCTCGTCTACAGGACAAGTTCAAGCCTGCTCCATCATCTTAGTCTAAGATCGGTGTCCAAGCCCGATCGTCTTTCATACTCGTGTAAGTCATTCAATCATCTTCTGTTTGATACTTCATTCTTTGTAACTTCCACGACCTCGATCCTTCTCGCTCCACATCATTCAGTAGGGTAATTCACTTGACTATCTCCATATTCACACACAAAACACCCTCCACCAGCATATGCTACCGTCTGGCACATCTTTCAACCCTTCCATCCGCATTTACCGCCTCCCAGCATACCTATCCAGATTGTTAAGGTTCGTCCGACTTGCCTTCGTGAGACTGCATTGCTTCAAAACGGTTTCGACTCACTCGGTTCCGTTCAAACTCTTGCAAGATCGCCCCACAACTCAGATCGGCCTCATCCACCCAACTTAAATCGGGATGTCCCTTCCACTTCACCAGAAACTGTCGGTGTACTCGCCCATAACGGGTTTTCCTACCAGATCGCACGTCCAGTATTTCTTCTACTTCGTATTCTCCCTCTTCGAGATCGCTCTCCCAACTGTCTTCTGGCAGCAAAGCTTCATCAAAGTCCAAACGATCTGCTTCGTCTATCATAAGCTGATCCTTCGGCCGTTCAGGGAACGTTTTTACCTTCTTTAGCTTCGATAAATGTACAATCGGAAATAGCCGATACGGGGTCCCAGCGATCTCCAGTTTCACAGCGTGCTCTCCACATATGTCTGCAACTCGGAATGGCCCATGCCACATGTGCGCTAGCTTCTTCGCATATCCTTCTTTAACTCGATCCAGGTATAGCCAAACTTGCGTTCCCACTTCGATCTCGTGTGGTTCTACATCTTCGTTATGGCGATCTGCCCTCTCGTGGATCGCAAGTCGTAGTTGATCATTCACCGCTGATCGAGCTCGCTGATATTGTCTTTGAATACTATATCTCCACCGCTTTGGATCGCGATCTCTCGTCCTCGTGTTTCCCACTGATAACGTAGCTTCCAACGTTGATCGCGGGTCCCATCCATGAATCAGATAGAATGGGGTGTCCCCTCGAACTCGATCTTGAGCGGTGTTGATGGCAAATGTGAGCCGCTCAGCATACTCATCCCAGTCTCGTTGGTCAACTTCAGCCACGTACATCTTGAGCGAATGCGTCAAGGTTTGCACCATTCGCTCGGCTGTTCCATTTGCTTGTGGCCTGTAAGCCATGGTAGCACGCTGTTTTTGTCCTACGATCCGGCTGAAGGCTCGAAAGAAGTCGGACATAAATCCCGGTTCTCGATCGTGCCTGGTAGCCTCGCTAGCCCCGAAGCGTCGAAACACACATTCTTCATAATTTTCCGCTATTGTTTGTGCCGTCCGTGAAGAGCTAGCCTTTGCAATTACATATCCTGAGAAGAGGTCCACCCAAATGAGCAGTTCGGTGTTCCCTTTGATGGACTTGGGCAACGACGGTATATGATCCATTGCAATGATCTGGAATGGATAGGATGCGTGTAGATTCCCCGGGGATCTCCCATGAATCATCGGGCTTCCTTTTCCGGTTTCACAGTCGATACATTCGCCCACATATCGTTGAACGCTCCGGTACAGTCCTCTCCAATGGAATCGCGATCTAACCTTCTGATAAGTTCGGCCGATACCCTGGTGGCCCCCTTCTAGACTCGTATGATAGTGGTGCAAGAAGTCTTGTTGCAACGTCTCAGGGATCACCAACCGCATCAGACCATCACGATCTTCTGACTTTCTTTTCGCCGAGGGGCAGAAAAATAGCAGATCGCTCTCATCGATCTCGTACTCCGGCGCCAGCTTTGCGCATACCTTCACTGCTCCCGCGTCCAAGTTTGACACATCGCCACTTAGATACTTCTTGAGATTAACAATCCAACGCTCTTCATCTTGAGCTTGGACAATCCGTTGAATCCTAATTCGCTGCACTATCTCTTCCTGTATCACTTCAGGTTCATGACGTATCCTCTCGGCCGATCTCGTGATTGCAGTTACCCGAGCCAGCTGACCATCTTGCTTGGGCTTCAACAATTCGTCGAGACGGTTCAGTGTCATCAGATCTTGCCGATCTTCTTCAGCTACAATTGTTCTTCCTTTTTCGTTCTGCAACGCTGTGCTGGCTAGTCGATCTGCGCTCTGATTCCACTCTCGCTTCATATGTAGAAACTCGTGACTAGGCCATGACCGCAGCTTCTCCAACGCTTTGTGTCTCAGAAGCTGAAGGCCCGGTGCCTTGCAGTCGATCTCACCGCGCATATGTCGAATCACCAAATTAGAATCTCCACACAGAATTACTCGCCCCCTTTCCAGATCGGCGAGTAACTCAAAGCACAATAGCAAGCCATTATACTCCGCTTCATTCACAGTCAAATCGTGAGCATATCTAGATTCTGCCGCCACAATCGTCCACTCGGGTAACTTCCATACCACAGCACTGTACGACCCTCCTTTATTTTTGATCCTAGCCGATCCGTCGAAACTGGCCACCAACAACTCTTCATCCGTTTCCACCGTTGGAGGAGGCATCGATACTTTGAGTCGGCAGTCTTTTCGAGGGGAAATCGCGATCAGCATCTCTTCTACCTCTTCTCTCGGGGTGATACTTGCTGCTAGCATACCCAGAATCTCTTCTTCTCCTTTTTCGCACCTCTTCACCTCCATAGTCCAGTTCGACAACAAAGCAGCCCACCATCCTAATCTCCCGTTGAGTCCTCGAGATTGCATCAACCACGCTAACGTAGAATGTCGGGTCAGCACAGTGATCTCTCGCGAAGCAAGCGTAGTGTAGCATACATCCAAAACACGAAGTAGCGCCAGCACTTCCTTTTCCACCGTTCCATAGTTAAGCTCGTTGGGCTTCAAGGTGCGGCTAGTAAACGCAACCGGATGGTATACGCCCTCGTACTCCTGTATCAGGGCCGCTGAAACAGCCCACTTGCTAGCGTAGACTACGATCACAGGGGGGGCAATCTGGGTCGAAATGTATGAGCATAGGAGCGGTAGCTATCTTAGCCTTTAGCATAGTGAAAGCAACCTTGGCTTCCTTCCATCGATCTTCGTTCAACCATTCTTCTCCTGCTGCGAGCTGAGATCGGCCGATCTCGAAGAAATCCGATTCTCTTAACTCATATAACACCGCGGCGTACACCGCGAAATCTTCAATGAAGCGGCGGTAATAGTTCAAACTCCCGAGAAAAGATTGCATAGCTCGTAGCGTGCTAGGGAACGGGATGTTGACCAACGACTCGCAGTTCTTGGGCTGAGCCTCCAAACGATCAATCGACACTTGGTGTCCCAAATAGTCGACCTTACGGCACCCCCAAAAACTTTTTTGAGACTGATAGACAAATTCTACTTATCACATGTTTCCAGCAATCGCTCTACTTTTGCGTACAGAGACTCCCATGAAGTGGCTGGTATGAGGATGTCGTCAATGTAAGATCGGCGTCCCAGTATAGAAGGTCGTCGATCTGTCTCCGGTTCACCATCTTTGAACACGTCGATCTGGCCATCAGCGGATGATCTCTGGCCAATCTTGAGGTATCCATACAGCGCGTTGTCGACCAGACGTTGATAGATTTGGGGCGCGTTCTTAAGCCCAAAAGGCATTCGTAGCCACTCGAAAAGACCAAACGGTGTGACAAACGCTGAGATCAGTTTGGCTCGCTCAGTCATCTCAACCACCCAGAATCCACTAGCCATATACAGCAAACAGTACCATAAAGCTTTATCTAGGTCTTCTAATAGATCGCTGATCAACGGCATGGGATAAACCATCAGACGTGTTAGCTGATTCACTCTTCGATAATCAATGCAAAGGCGAATATCCACTCCGTTCTTCTTGATGATCACCACTATCGGAGACGCCCACGGTGACGTGGATGGCTGGACGATCTTGGCCGCTAGTAGTCCTTTGATGAGGTCCGATAACTTCTCCCGATATTTAGGTTCGACCGGACGTACTCTTTGCGCTATCGGTGCTGCCCCACCGACATCAATATCACAGATCGCGCCTCGTGCTGCTGGTGGTAGAGCATTACCTCTACCCATGAGGATGTGACGACTCTTCCAGATCAGCGATCTGAGCCGCTGTTGATCAGTGGTGAGAGGCATATCGGGATCGCCGATCTGAATGTCCTCAATCGTAACTTCTTCTGTAGTCGCCGACATTTCTGGTAGTACCGCCATGTGTTGCTCGATATCTTCAGCAAACAAATCTCCGCTCTCGTGGTAGTAAACTAGTGTTCCCGCGATCTCGACATCTTCAGTCTTTAACATTGCTTCTTCCTTAGGCTCTTTCATCTCTCCCGGCTGCTCCGACCTCAGCAGTCTACCGGTCGGATCGGCTTCCGATAGAGACGACATGTCAGGTAGCCATTCTTGATCGATATCGCGATCTCCCTTCGTTGCATGTTGGGTTCCGATCTCACGGTCGTTTTCCATCCACAAGAGCTCAGCTCTGTTGACTGTTTCTTCTTTGGCAACCACAGCATCTGCCTTTTGCGATTCGCCATTGTTAGTTTGGTGCGTTACCGTGGAGATCGCTGGAGATAGGTTCTTCAACGTACCAGACGGTCGTTTATCGATACGTTTGGGGGTGGCATACGTAGGGTGATCTACCAGTGGGCCGGTATGTTCTTTTGGGAGTTCCTTCACTCGATCCGTCGTAGCCTCATACGCCAGAGTTTGCCTTTCCTTGTACTTCCCCGATCCGACCGTCACGAAACCTTGAGTTCGTGGTACCATATCGCCTTCGGTCCACAAGCCCAATATAGTGTGGGTGGGCAATATGATCTCATGGTCGCCAATGTTGGTCATCTGCAGGTACTTCCTACTACCAAACCCCGAGATCACTGTAGGTACCCAGTCTGGTCCTCTGGCGACCCACAACTTCATCTTAGCCCCTCCGATCTCGATCTTCACTTCCCTTGACTCTCCGACCGGGATCACCACATGTTGGTCCTTCGCCGTTATATGTTGTATCTTCGATCCGTACGCGGGGCGACGTCCTGCGAGGTGAATGCGGATTTCTTCTGGTAAACATAGCGCACCATCCGCTAGATCGAGCTGCACTCCGGCAGGAACCATAAAGTCCATGCCCAGAATCGCTTCTTGCCCTGCCAGATCGCCTACCCACACATTGAAATAGTACACTAACGACCCCGCGAGGGTTACTTTGATCTTGGTGCGTCCTATTGTCATGTACGGAGCTTCTCCGATCCCGATAAATTCTTGTCGTTGACTCTCGTCAATATTGCAACCGACCTCACGAGCAAAGGTGGTGTCAATGATCGACACTTCAGCACCAGAATCAAATAGCAGAGTGGCTTTTACATTGTTGATCTTGCCAACAGCTTTCGCTTGTTTGAACCACTTCCCAGGCGAGTAGTGTTTCCAATATCCGCGAGATTCACCGTAAGCGAGCTCGATCTCCATAGTTGGTTCAGATCGCGAGTATTCATCGATCCGCTTCAGATGGGACACGGAAGCAAGACGTTTTGACTTCGAACGAGATATATTTGTTTCCAAATCTGTATCCTGCTTACTCTCGCGATCTGTCTTCTTTTTTTCCACGTATGCAATAATGCAGAGCTTAGAACGCTCGGCTCGTACCAGATTCAAAACTGGCGAGCGTCCTAGTTTAACATCTTCTCGGCATTTTCTGGCAGCATCCCCGCATGCTTGTTCGGGACATACCACTGGCGGATCATGTTGTAGAACTCCTCCATGGTATAATTTCCCGGGTCGTGCATCTCACCGCAGGCACGGCACACGAAGAAACAGTTGTCAGAGGGGTGTCCTTTACGCCCACACTTCTGGCAAGTGAGCCGTTTCCAGCAACCGAGATCTCCATGCTTGGTTGATCCGCAATGAGTACACGGCTTCGATGGCAAATTGCGATCTTGATAGTCTCGACGATTGCTCGGGTCGACCGATCTCGCGTTTGCTGTAACTTCATTAGGAGATGAACGCCGATCCGTAGTGGCAGCCACATGGACTGATCTCAATCGATCTTCCAAATCCGATCCGTAAGTGTCCGATCCCGACTCGCTGCTGACATCCTCGGTACGGATCATCCTCACTGCTCGTGCAGGCTTAGACAGCGCTGGACCCTGAGTTCCCTTCTGTCTGAACTTAGACGATCCCATCATCAATTTCCCTTGACGCGATCTCTCTTGTTGATATCCATGCAGTGTCTTTTGCATGGCCTCCGTGTCTTCTACATTCAGCAGTAGCAATTGATTGGACAGATCGGGGTCGTCCAAAGTGTCAATGAAATGGTTGACATGTTCCTTGCGCGCAGCTGGCGATCCAGTCGTCACTGGTATCTTCGCTTCCATTCCCATCACATTAAGCCGATACAGGTACTGCAAAGGATCTTCCTCCGATCGCTTCTTTGCGTGGTAACACTGTCGGCTCGCGGACATCCCGTGTCCCGCATATTCCACAAGAAAGCTGTTCATCAACTCCTTCCAATTGAATCTCGTCGATCTACTCAGCTGTCGGTACCAATAACGGGCGGGGCCCACCATGAGATCACCGAAAACCAGACATCTCAGTTCGTCCGGTGCTTGATCTCGGAGGAACGCTGACTTCAATTTACCGATCCAGGCTCGTGACTTGTCTACTTCCCGATCCTTCCCTGAGAATTCTTTCAGTTCAGAAATCGACGAGATTCTGATCCTCTGCGTGATGTTCCCCCTCCGGTAGTCACACCGGTCTAGGCTACGTGAGGGCGCCGTGGTTCGGGCATCCATAAATCGTCCGGGTCGTATTCCGCCTCTTGATGGATCTGCTGGTAAGTGTCCGACTTCACCGATTCCATCTCCACATCCGGCATGTCATGGCTTTCGAGCGAGGGGTGGAAAAAGGCACGGCGATCTGGGTAGTGGGTCGGCTGTCGATTCATTCGCTGAGCTGTACGTTGATCCGCCTCGTACTTCCTCATGGCTGCATTGAAGTGCTGGCTTAGATCGCCCTCTTCTTGATCATTCAGCCTAGTACGGGTACCGGCCGATCTCTGTGGCATGTCGCTCTTGGCTTGTCCTTTAAAGGCGTCGATCTTGGCTTGGCCGATCTTGTCCTTTAAAAACATACCGCCAGACGGTCCTAACGACATTCGACGAATGCTGATGGATCCATCTGACTCGCTCTCGGAGTCGTCCGAGGCGTAGCGGGGCGATCCCACGGCGTGTTTTTGAAGCGAATCAAAAGGTGTCTCGATCTTGTCTTCAGGAGCGTTGGCTTTGCCCACCAGCATTATCATAATCTCCACAAACTCGTTCGCCGCGTTCTTCAACTGTTCCAAGCTGCAACTCAGCAGTTCATCTCCATCAAAAGCGTTAGGGCAGACACCCATGTCATCCAACATCTGCAAAATCAAATTGATCTCGTCAACTTTGTTGGTCCCCGGAGGTGGGACCGAGATCGGCTTGTCCAGAGGACCGATCAACTTGGGCCTTAATATCTTGAACACTGGATCCGTCTTGAGTAGCGTTTTCAAATGGCCATAATAATACTGCCACTTTGCACTGTCCCGCGCTTCGCTGTTCGTCTCCTTCTCCCTGGACGCGATCTTCCCTGGGTTGTATTCCGTCTTTGGCCTCGCGATCTTACCTGGTGCTTCATCGCATTCCTCCTTGACTCCGGTCTTCGGTTGCACGGTGTGGCCGATCTGTCGCTCTTTGACGTCTGATCCCACCGATCTCATCTTGGATCGTTCTAATGCGGTCGATCTCGCGGTCGAGTGTCTCGGCTTGAGGTCGGGCGATCTCTCGACGAAGGAATAGGGTTTGGCTTTCGCCGATGTGGTTTTCACCATTGAATTTTCATCCAGCAGATCGCTCTTTGCAGAGCGATCTGCGGTGGCCCCCGAAAGGGCTTTAGGAGGTATTTGAGGTTTATCTTCCAGATCGATCTCTCGATCTTCCTCTTTCATTTTCATTTCATCAGAGCCCCTCCCAAAACTCTGATGATCTGAGGATCTTGTGTTTCTGCGTGTCTGCGTCGATCCCTCTGTCGCTGACACTTCAATCCTAGGTTCTTGCTTGATCTTGACATCTTCGCCAGTGGACTCACGGTGAAATCCAGAGGCCTCAGAAGATCCGGGCACGCGCACCATTGTGGTGAAGTCGATCTCACAAAATTACTTTAGTGAGTGTCAATCTTCCACTTGCCCAGACTTGCCGACTCACGGAGGGGGTACTCCGATCCGTGCCTTGCTGTATGACCTTGTGCTCACCTTGTGTACCCGTCGGTTGGGCTGGCTTGAGCTCTTCGTAACGGCCTTGGGAGATGTCGATCTCGCTGAGGGTTTGGGGTTGAGCGTTCGCTTCCGGTGCGGAAATCTTCACACCACGAACGGGGGTTCTGCGATCTTGATCTTGAGTCGCGGCAGTCACTCTTGGGCGATGTCGCGATCTCGATCTTGAATCACACCGATCTCGATTTGTCTTCGGGATCGGGGTCTTCGCTGTGCGGAAATCTTCACTCAGCAAATAGTTGTCTTGCGTCGATCTTGCGTTGGGATCGGTCCGATCTAGTCTCGGGATCGGCCGATCTTGCCGGAAGTGCGCAATATGGGTGGATCGGTTGCTTGTTTCGCCAAAATGAAACGTGCCGATCTGCCCGGCAGATCGCTTCGGTCTTGCTCGGTCTTGTCTTGAACTCCTTGTCCAGATCTTCTGACCACTTGAGCTGTCTCGCGATCTTGTAACCAATGTCCTTTTCCTTTTCCTGATGTTGCTGCTACCCTAGCAGTTGAGTTGAGTGTGAGTACTTGATCGATCCGGGCCAAATATCCCGAGATCGCTCTTCTCGATCTTGGCCAACAATCCAAGATCGGTCTTCTGTGTCCTTGTAACACGCGCGCCTTGACCCGCCGGGGAAGCCAAATCAATCTTGCCCGGAGAAGAGGGGAGGGGAACGTGCGTCGTGAGCAGAAGAAGTAGAGTTCAAGTCTGTTTATTAACCAACCAAATTAATAGCCAACCTATCCTAAAGCCTATTCCCAACCGTAGGTCACTCTCCAAGTCGATATCACCTTTAAGCTTGACCGCCCCCTTGAACACGTGTCGAAATCTCGTGACCTGTACTCCAAAGATAGCGCCAATACTCCCGATATCGTACCTAGACACCAAAAGGGACCAAATTCCTAATACGGTACCAAATACCCAATTTTGGTACCGAAAGGTCCAAAATAGTACCCAAATAAGGAATGTGCCTAAATCCATTTTGCGACGTCCATTCGACCGGCTTCCACTGGCTCTTTCGGTCTGAACTTTTGGGACATCTCTCACAGACCTTCAACGAGCATGTACATCATCATACGATAGCTCCATCATCGATATATCCATAACCAGCAGGGAACATGACCGATCTGACGTCCAATTCGAGATCGAGTAGGCTCGACACAGTGCGATCCGGCCCTATATGTCGTTTCCGTTCATTGTGTGTACTCCAATACCATTCCCAAGGGTCTATCTGCTCAATGGGACCATCCATAGTTCTTACAACGGTCCCACGGACTCCCACAAACATCCACAATTCCAGATCGGTCCATAATTAACCTAAATCAGTACTTCTTTTGGGAGCCCGGTATAGAATGTCACCGATCTAATAGACTTCAACACCGTTGTCACAGAGTCACTTCGCATCGTCTGGTCCCATATGCACCTTTCCCAGAGTAATTCTGCTTCAGATCAGCCGTTTAGTACAATCCAGTCCCTTGTCCCAGATCGCACCGTTAAAATTATTCCTTGTCCCAGATCGCAGCATGGGAATCATCCCTTTTCACGCCCCGTCTCAGATCGTTCCATACCCGTCCGTCTGACGACAGTTGGATCGTATCGTCTTTCTCCGTCGGGATCGCCTCCCATCTCTCATTGGATCGCCAGGTCCCGTGGTCTAATTCTCCACCAGTAAGTGGCGCCTCAAATATGTGGTCACCGATCCTCGTAGAAAATTTGATTAGTGACTTTGCCACATTAGTATCTACACTGAGATTATCGCTACTATATGTATCATCTGACTGGATCGATCTCGCAACCGAACGTACTCAACTCTTTCTTTGATCCACGCGATTGACTAAGGAATTAAAGTAAATGAAAGCCAATGGTATTGGAGTTATGAATATTCAGATAATTTGAAATTTTTGGGTGAACCTCTAATTTTTGATAGTTATATGATACAAGACGATGATTTAACAATTGGTCAATTTAGACTTTAGAAGTAGATCCTCCTCCAGAAGGATCATTAAATGAAGTATTAAAATTAGTTCATTTATATTTATCTCAATATATGGCAACTGATCCACGTTTATCAAGATTTATGGCAGATTTGTCTTTACTTACTTTTTTATGCTTCGCTGGTCGTTCGATGTCTTCATCGGTTTTTTCTTGAAACTCTCCCTCTTCCGTCGAGATCGTTCTCGATCGACAAATGGACAGTTACTGTATCGCACAATCTTCGGTCGCGATTGCGGCTGGCTATTTGATCAGGAATTTTATTTTGAATCATTTCCCCCTCGATCATCACCATCTGTGACGATGAGACGACGTGCAAGTCGTTTCTTCTGACCTTGTACTACCTCGATTTTCTTATTATTATTAAATCCATCATTTTCAGCAAACTCGTTACTTGGTTATCTTACGGGAATTCGTTGATTGTTTTCGTCTCTCGTCGTTTGACCAGTCAGTCGGAGTCTTCTG
Organism: Hyaloperonospora brassicae; assembly: GCA_947650285.1. Taxonomy (NCBI): domain Eukaryota; phylum Oomycota; class Peronosporomycetes; order Peronosporales; family Peronosporaceae; genus Hyaloperonospora; species Hyaloperonospora brassicae. The sequence goes on along the minus strand of CANTFL010000417.1, from coordinate 102,891 downwards.
CGCACTATCATCATTATTTGCAATCGCGTTTGGTTGATGACAAGAGTGTCGTCGTAACCGATCAGTTACCGCGTGATCGACTTTTCCCATCGCAATTTCCTTACCAAAACGACCATCTTACTTGTCCGGCTTTGCACCCGATTGACGTCCACCATCTCTTTGTTTGTACATGTGGCTAAATGGATCTTTGTTGATCGGCTCTCCCTTGTGACGCGATAGCTATCCTCAGTTTAATCTAAAAACAATTCGTCGATCACGTCTGGGTCGGTTTTAAACGTATCACTTCCGAATTTTTTCGCCTCTTCTTCTACCTCCTCTTTTGAGAGGGTCGAATGATTAAGCGGCTGACTGACAATCGATTGAACGAATCCGTTATCGTTCTGTCGAGGTATAGATTGTTAAAGCCGGTTCAGACTGACTTGCATCATCATCAATGCAAGATGTGGACACACAAGCACCGGCGAACGGGATGATTTTGCGTTGATACGATGAGTGAACAAAAAGGACTTCAAATGCCTCAAAATATCGATAATCTACGCAACCCAGTCAATTAAATTCCCGCGTCGTATTTTGAAGGTCGCACAGTATGTCAGCCGGACTGCGTATCTTTTTGCTTCCTCTTATTCCTTCTCCACAGTGGCTATGAACGCTAACGCTTGAAAGTCATTATACCGCCACAATCTGGTTAAATAATATTCCTGAAACAGAGGCATCAAGTCGGCTGACATTATCAAACCAACATGGATCCATAGCTCATGATGATTTTGCAATCACTGCGGTATGTAAGCTGCACGTATTTAATTTGCCGGTTCCAGTGGTTACTGTTGGCGCCCACACCGCATCTCGACTTACCCACAGTTTGGACTATGTAGGGTGGACCTTGAACGTAACCTCTATTTTTTGTCGACAGGAATACTTAAATGTCAGTCGTCCAGACTGATCACATTAATGGTTTATTTGTATGGGGTCTTTGTCCATCCGGACCAATACAAACCTTTTCTGGCGAATCCGAAGTCTTGTTAACCAAATATGACCGTACACTTGGCGTAACCTTTAATCCCACACCTAATATATCTTCTTGGTCGACCAGATCGCCAACTTACACATCGAAGTAGTACACCAGCGATCCATCCAATGTGATCTCGATCGTTTTTCGCCCCACAGTCATGCAGACATTTGCTCCGATCCTCACACACTCTTGCATTCGACTCTCATCGATTATTCCCCTACCTTTTGAGTAAAGGTAGTAGTGAATATCGATACTTTAGAACCCGAGTCAAACAGTATATTTTCCTCGTCATTGTTCATCTTGTCTACCGCTTTCGCTTGCGTTAATCATTTCTTGGTGGTGTGATATTTTCAATATCCACGTGACTCTCCTAGAGCAATATTGAGCTTTATCCTCGAAGGAGATCGAGCATATTCATCCACTTTTTCACACTTGAGATCAAAGAGAAAAATGTAGGACCCATTGCGTTAATTAGCAATCGATTTGATCCAAATCATTAAAACATTCATCCTTTATACTTCTTTCAACAGATGCATACATGCATATCCTACAACGCTCGGCTCATGCTAGATCCAATCGTGTCGAGCGTCATATTCTAACATCTTCTCCACCTTAGGAGAAAACATCTCATCATGATTAGTAGGCAAGTAACGCTTGCAGAACAAATCGATAATTTTACATAAGTAACTTGCCGCTCTCATGTACATCCCCGCAAAATGTGTACACACATGAAAAACTTGCAAGAATGATAATACTTGCGATCGCACTTCTGGCAAGTCAGTCTATTAAACCATCCTAGATAGTCATGCTTAGTCTATCCGCAAAAAAATACACGCTCTCGATCTATCACCGCGATCGTGTGCGTCCCCTCGCTCTAAGTTACTCTGCCACACGCGACGATCTTGGTCCTACCTCGATTGGTCAGGTATGACTGTTGCACAAATACGAATCTGGTCCTCATCCCCTTCCGATCTACTTGACTCCGACAAATACGACCATTTTATCTCTCCACCTGGATTGGTCGCACTTCTCTAGTCAACTTGGATGCTACTGGATTCACCGAAACGATGGATCGTGGATAGAACTTGCTTGAACCCATTAATGCTTTCATCTGGTGGGCTTTCATCTGGTGGGCTTTCATCCGTTGATAGTCACGCTGAGTCTCTTCCACACCGACAGTGTCCCTCACTCGAAGTAGAGTAAGTTGCTTGGCCAGATCGCGATCGTCTAATGTCGTAATGCGGCATCATCGTGTTACAGTCTGACGGCCAATTTTCCTTCTCGAATCGCAATCTTGTCCCGGATCGCTGCAACATTGAGTCGGTATAGGGTCTCTAAAGTAGTATTGTCGGATCTCTTCCGCGTGTACTTATATTGTCGAGACATTAAAACTTCTTACCATCCATGCTGCATTATAAAGCATTCCAAATTGGGTCAATGTACGACGATTGGATGAACTATGGTGACTGTACAAATTCCGCGTCGGTGCTACTGACAGATCGCCAAACACTATAATTTTTTTCTTCAGGCGCTTGATACCGTAAAACGCGGGCTTTACCTTGCTAATCCGAGTTCGGGGTCGATCTTCTGTCTATCTCAACCGTTGAATCCCTCTTTTTTGCAAATTTCGAGACGAGAATGACTTGGTTTTACCCGCTATGCAGTAGACTTCCGTGAAAGCTACCAACGGACGCATCATTTTTTCCTGTCCCGAATTATAAGGATTGGTTATGTCAAAGTTTTCTACATATGATCGACTACGGTGCGATCCGACCGAATCGATCTCTGTATCTGGGTTTTTAGTATCTCGAACGCGTTCATTCTTGATCCACTGGATCAGATGTATTGCTTGAAGGGATTCATTCCTTTTTTGTTCATATCTTTCCTTGGTAAAATTAACATACGCATGCAGTTATATTTGTGTGGACGATGTTGCACCTCCTCCCACGTCTACTTACTATAAAAATGCCATTATGTCTTACTTCCTTCTGCGCGATTTCCCACATGCGTATCCCTACTCCAAACTAGCGACTTCAGCTGAATGCTAATAAGTCATCTGATTAAATCCCAATTTCAGCTGAGGCGTGCTTCGACGATCGGGTACGATATCCTCTCGAAAACTTCCAACCGCCGTACCCGCTTGATCTTCGGGATTGTATTCGCCCGTCAATAGAATCAAGTCCTTGTGGTACAGTTGTTCGACAAATCCATTCACTTACAGTGTTAACGTACAAACACAAAAATCGCCGAGTCAAGTCGGTGATACGGGCTGGTACGTTAGGATAAATCCCTTCGCGTTTCATCTCTTCGGGTCCAGTTGTGGCTTTCGTCTAGCTGATTCCTTGCAATCAATCCTCCAGAAACCTGCCTGATTTTATCATCCTCTAAACCTCTCTCTTCCTGTGGCTTCACACCAACGGATGGAATCCAACCTGTACGCGCTTTTTCACAGGTCACCGGGCGCATTGTACACCCGACTAGTAAAAATACGGTTCCCTCGGCTGATTCCCACCGGCTCTTCACTCAGACAAGTCTTTGGAAAACGGGGCCTACCCTTCAAAGCTCTCCGGCGCACTGTTGGCGAGACCCACGACGGTCCCTGTACTAGGTTTACCGGCTCGTCAACGACGAGGTTCCTTCTTTCGCTAGTAGCGAGCGCCGCCCAACCCGGGCCTCCCTTAACCCTTGATGCTATCAGTCGATACCTCTACAAGCTATTCCGCTCGAGGTTCGACGGCAGACATAATCTAGACCACGAAAGGCTTACCTAAAGTTTACGCGTGTCTTAGACGTAGAAAATTCTGGAATGTATTGGTTTATCTCTTTTGCGATATCGCAGAGCCAGTTTGAATTGCTCTCTTTCCTTCCCTTGTTCTTATACATATAAAGTAATGAATCTCCCGTTTGATCTCGCATTCTGCACAGTAAACGGAGTTCGCCGACACTTATGTCGCCGACACTTGAGTCGCCGACTTTCAGTCGCCTACACTTGAGTCGGAGGCACTCCGATCGCCGAAATTTTCATTGCCGACTCTCTATTAGTCGATCCTCGGTTTACTGACACCCGATTCGCCGGTCCACTTAAATCTGCACTGGTATCAAGAGGTAAAAATTCTTTACATAACGTTCTCGTACAGCAAATGACACGCATTAATTACCTGAACATGTTTACATTCCAACAGTTTCTTTGATTCATACGTCCCCGTGACGAAAGCTGCATCCCATTGCAGCTGGTTGATTCTGTCTATATCATTCAGTGTTCTTGATGCTGCCGCTAAAAATAAACTTGGACCTTGAATCTTTCCGATTAGATTGATATATACTATTTAAGGCATTGAGTTACTAGAAACAAGCAAATCGAGTGTCCCCCACTGATATTCCTTCGCTATCAGTCCCGACTTCCAACCTTCCATCGTCAATTCATCTTCTACAAACTTGATGGGCCGGTATATCAATCTTTTGACGTGATCTATGCACCTGGTCCTAGCGCCACTATCTTCACTTATGCTTCATTAAACTAATCATCCATCAACATTGCGAGAGTGGTCTTATATGAATCTTGTTCGATATCAATCAAAGGAAGTTTACAAAGAGAATCCTGCTGTGCAGCACTATCCGCTATGTTCCCCAAAGAGACAGCAGGAGTGGGTCGAGGCATCACTTCCAGATCGAGCAATCAATCTTCATATTTTTTCTTGATATCAGAGCCCTCTCATCGCTCTCATAATTCGATTTCATTTAGTGCCCGAGTCTATGAGGGTTCCTCACTATCTGAAATTTCATTAAAGGTTCAATCTTTATTCTCACATCGTCACTAAGGGACTTACGAAAACAATTCCGAGTCGCCAGAAAATCCGTGCACGCGCACCATTGTGGTACATTAGCGAGAACAAGAGGTTTGTGACCCCAACAATCCAGTAGCGCTTATTGGACCGAATATCGTAGGGTGTATTGGTTTCCGTGTGTTAATCTTCTTTCTCACCTTGTGTCTGATAGATAGAGCGGGCTGCACTCTTTTAGGTGTAATCGACAGAAAACTTGACCGTGTTCGTGACGGGGTTCGACGTGGACGTGTGGAACCTTTTACACAGTCACGGGTATACTTGTAGGGCGCTCGATATGAGTCACCCCGATCTCGACGAGATTGTCTAGTGCAGTATTTAGATGTTTGATCCGCCACGTCTTCTGACTAGTTGAGCCGTCTCGCGGTTTTGCACCTTGTCCTTTACTATGTTACTGCGTACGATCGCAGTTGGGGAATTTGTCTTGAGAGTTCTTGATCCCTAGCCAAATAATCCAGGAATATCACTTGATAAAGTATGCGACTTTTCCGGACGTCGGATGGCCAGTAATCTATCCCGGAAGAGGAGTCGATGCCTGTCATTAGAATCAAATTGGACTCAATTTGATGTTTCGCTAATCAACCACGAGATATCAATATGCCTACGCGCAATATTGGAACTGTGCCGTATGTCGTATATCACTTCCTATCGTTGTCTTGCACGACGTGGCCCATTCATGTGCTCCCTAACCGCGATCGCACAGTGTGGTACACCCCCATATGATCGATCACGTATATGATCGTGGTCGTGTCCTTGATCATGGATTGTTCGGTGTAGAACGCAGCAACTTGATTCATCACGCGCCTGATCGCGTTCACTCCATTGATCGCAAACTCTATCCTGATCGCGGTCGCGTGGTGTGGTACGCACCAATCCGATCGATACAATCTGACCGCGATCCCGGCGGTCATCTCGATATCATTCTTGATCGCAATCGCGTATGGCGAATGGCGCAGAATACTCCTTTTATATATACATCGTCCTTATTCAACAGTCAAACTTAAGCGTCTATCTATCCATATTTGCGCCAAACGCTCTTGACGTAATGGAATCATTGAAACTCGATCGACAGGTCGTTCTTATCCTGAGCGCGACATGTCTTTCTTATATGAAATTGCTTGCTCATTTTACCTCATATTCCACTCGCAAATCAATTACATATAAACATAGGGCTTCCTGCATAATTTGGCATGAGCGTGCCGTTTATGTAACGTACAGTTCGCTTGTCCAAAGAAATTTTGGCCAACGTGGGAGCATACATGCGCCTATTCACATGATGTACGGAAACGGCTACGCCAGACCTGGTGCAGCGAACGATTGTCAGCAATCTTTCAACCAGCGATTTGAAGTGACTAGTTGTGAGACGTATGACCTGTCCTGTTACCACGAAGGTAATTAATATCTATTTATCACCCTCAGTATAGTCTTCGTCGCCGAAAGGTACTCGCACGCTGTTCGCGTTTTTGTAATTACACTTTCCGATAATTTCAAAACATCAGGAGCGTGTCCGAGCGTAATCCGTGCTCATAAGATAATCGGTATGATTATTATTAGAAACGCTTCGACAAAGCCCAGATTTTTATTTTAAAGACTTAACATTTAGTAAAGAATGTAAGATCAAATTCCGTTTGGCGGACGTCACAAGAATATTACCCATCTTTGCATCCAGAATGCAATACTCCATAAATTTCTTGTATCATATACACGAATTCTTCAGGACCCGGTCGAAATAGAGGCTCATCCGTTTGCCCTTAAGGTATTCGCACCAGAGTTTGCTGGCTTGATCCAATCCATATAAACTGTGATTTAGTACAAGTGCAACCTTTCTTTATTATTCACATTAAATGCCAAAAGCTCATGATAAAATTTCAGCTTCTGAGGATATTAAAGATGCGTACCGTAACCTCCTTCCACTTTATAGTCGAAATGGGCCAATAAATATTATTATGATGCCAGATGACTTCTCGCACCTCGGCCACATCAATCGAAAGCTTGACGCGGATCGGTCCATTCGTGCGTCAAAGAGCTTAATACAGTCGCGTTTAAGTACGTATTAGGTTCCAAATTGCGACCATTGACGCTTTGTACATTTCAATCGTAATCTTATCTTTCTGACTTTTCTTAAATATCCATTTTTGTGCAAGCGGATCATTTCTTCAGTTGCTCTAACTTTCCTTCAAGTTTCATTAGCTTATAGCAAAGTGATGTCTTCTTCGCGGGCTCATTTCCACATTTTTGGGTTTTTACTGTGCATGAACGCGCTATAGACAGTGGGATCGGCGAGTTTCGCAAATCTGGATGCCTCTTTGTTCGCTAAGTTCTACGAAGTAGTCAGATGTAGCGTAATGGGTTCAACATGCCCCTTTTGGATGCCATCTACTTCTCTCTTGCAGGAAAGCTTCTTTCGCATACGTATTGACTTTCTTGTACTCTCTTTGAGATCTCCGTCTGAGCTAGTGTTTTATGAATCGGTCGTGGGATCCTTCACGCTCCAACGGATGAACTTTTGTTACGTTCTCTAGTCTATTTGTACGATTATCTGTATGAAACTACAGTTCCAGCTCTTCTAACTCATTTAATGCATCATATTCCAGCGCGCTTTTCAGTTGCTTGTTTGATTCAGTAGATAATGTATTCACGCATTGCACATGTCCGGCATATGTAAATGTCCGACTTTCGGTAAATCACCATAAACGCTTTCGTTTCATCTTTTCACCCACGATAATACCGATTTGCCACAATGCTGCAATAAGTTTTCGTTGGGTGGCGAAATGCTGTGCATTTTGCATTGTGCTCCGAATACCACAATATCAACAAAATCGGAATCGTGCACTTTCAAGCATCTCAATGGCGACTTACGTTGGATTTACTCTCGGTTAACACTCGCTTCACCACGCGGGTGGCATATTGACAAGCGTATTCCCAGAACGATAAGTGACGTGGGATATAAACAGCATGCAAAGTATCATATCCTTCATGGTACGGTGCATGCGTTTGGATTTGCCGTTCTTCGTTAGATCCTTCGCCTCAGTATTCTATCTCTCTACACCCTTGAGTCTCCAAAATAGATCCACTTTGTTATATATAGCTCTGCTTCCTGTTCAAAGAACTTCGATGCGAAAATTGAAGCGTCTTCCAATTCACACTTATAATGCTGGAAAATTCTGGTCGCTTTGTCGTTCGCGGGTGCCAAAACACGCGGGAGTTATTGAACTTGTGGTCTATGAAGTCTATCATGTACCGGTTTATGCTACGGTATTGGAACGATGATGGCCCTTTTACGTATGTTGCCTGCATATTACCGCATTAACACGGACAGTAAGTACAATGTTTAGCATCAGCCAGTGGTCATTACGAGGCGTAAATTATCGCTCGCTTCTCCAGTTCACACCGCAAACGAATGACACATTTGTACCATGTCCAGATCCTTGTCGTTGGCTTCATGTACGGTCTCATCCTTACTGCGGAGGCTCAGGTTAGAATCATTTATTTCCTGGGCCCAATGAGCTAGTTTGCTAGCTTGTGCGCAATAGTTGTGCCTTTTTTATTTTGCCAGTAAAACGGTCCGTATCTCCTGAGATGCGTACAGTACAATATTCTTTAGCACAAGACTCGACGACGCACCAGCCTCGTCTCTTACGACCATTCGATATAGTAAATGGTCGCTCTAGGTGGTGCTACGTGACTTTTTGGCCTTAAACAAGGCCGCTGTTCGTATGGTGCGGATTACGCCGTGAAGGCTAATACCATTCGTTCAAAGGCGTAATTGAGGATGCGATTTGTATCGAACCACCCCCCTCTTTGATTGTCAAAATACTTCGTGTCTATCGACCGTACGTGCTGACTTGGTTAGATTAACTTGAACTGCTCGATCCAGTGATATCACAGCTCACCGCCGACACCCCAAATCCTTCACTAATAACTTTGCCACTGTTAAACATCGGCCTTCAAGCCCCGATACGTTTCAGTGCCGTCAAAGTTGCGTATACCCAGCTACAAATCTTTATTTACGAGTACGAGGGCTCCATACATTGTCTGAATACGTGGCACAGCACTGACTTTCGGCGTCCTTTGGGCATCTTTATTCTCAACATTCAAATTCCTGTCGAGGCGTCCTCGATTGTAGCGGATTAAACGACCGCGTCGATTTGCTCTTTCACTTTGAGCGCGTTTGTAGCGACTCCACATAATTAGCGTATGCTTCAGCATTTACTTGCGCTATGGTTCGTCCATGATGAAGGTTACGTTTGTTCTCTCTGGTCTCGAACATAACCACGAGCTCTCGTTCTTCCCTCTTGACTTTCAGCTTGGCCTTTCCAGCCAGCTGCCGCCCGTGCAGTCCATTTAGGCCTTGCCTCAAATTCTCTCCATTCCAGTGCTTTTTGCTCGATCATCAAAACTTAAAAAAAATTGCTCTGTTCTTGTAGCCTTGCATGTGTTTGTATGTCTCGCTGTACTCGAGTCATCCCCGCCTCCTGTTGGACTCAGCGCAGCGCGTTTAGCTATCTCTTTGCGTTCACTTGGGCTTGCGTCACTCTGGACGACTCTGCAGCCGACTATTGAGCTTTGCCTTCCGGGCGGAATCCTCCTTCTCCCTGAAGCCGCTGAGCCTCCGTGCGCTCGTGCGCAATGTGCTGGGTATCAAAAATGAGTCTCTGTTAAGCCTCATTGTAGGCGTGAAAGTAATTCATTTATCCCGCTTGAACCGACGAAGCTGACTTTGAGAGGACGCCCTACGCAGACACATCTCCAATCCGAAGGTGTTGCTGAGGTCTTCGATCTCCATAGGCTCCGCCAGCGCCATCTCGATGGCTCTTCGTGGGTCCTGCATCTAGGGTCCAAACTATCACTTGCAGAAGGTAGTTCCAGTAGACTTAGCGCTTGAGTACAGGATCTTTGAGGTCGTCATGTTCCTCCTTGCTGTTGCAGCAAGTTTGTTATCAGATGAAGCTGGCTCATCATAATTCCGTATTCGGGACTCACGCTGTTACTGGATCTTCCCTCACTCGAAGGCTCTGGTGAGGGGGCACTATGAAGTGGTCGGGGAAACGGGACGGGTGCGTGCCGCGTTGATTGTCTCAGGCGCGAGGCCATCAGTGCGCTCCGTACGACGACGCCGAGCCTGGGGCCTTGGTCGCCCAATAGGCTCATAACCTATTCAAAGTTATATCACAAATTTTGACGGTCAAGATCTTCTTCGATTACAACGGAGTGAGTCACTAATTGCTCTCTCATTTCGTTTACTCACCTACAATTTCGCCCCCAATCCTTGCAGCATCTCCTGGCGTGGGTCCGGAGCGTTGACTCTGGAAAGCGGGGCAAATCAATAAACCCACTTGTCAATTATTATGTTATCTAGCAAGCTGCCGGTGAGGACAGACGCAGACATAACTTGCTGACCAAGAAGTCAAAATGCTTGTTTGCTGTTCGAAGGGTAGCTATCAGCTGATTATGTTATGCAACATACGGTGTGCTTTTTTCATACCGCCAACCGGAACGATTCGTTTGACGCACAATTCCACGACACGGTAGTGTTTTCTGTCGGCGCACATGTCTACCTTGCTACAGCTTAATTACTCCAATGTAATCTACTTGAGCGAAGGCACCCTGTTACAAAGATTGCATGTAGCGGAGCTACACAGCTCCTTAAGCCAGAGGAAGACTTAGCGCTCTTACGAGCAACTTTGGTTCTACGAACCCGACTCAAAGAGTCAACAGCTCTGAGAGCTTACGGTCCCTGTTCCAGGGGGACCAAACGATTCAAAGAATCAAACGCACTAAGTGCACAAGGAGTAGCTGCCTCAACAAGGCGTTTCTACTTCCTTACGATCGCAAGACGCCTCAGAGAGGCACGTGTCTTTTGTTGATCAAAATGGGAACTGAATTTTATTTCTTCATTTAACCTAAAAGAACACCTTAGAACAACGTATTTAACTTGCCCTAAATAACCTCTTAAAAGATCTTGCAATCAATTGATGACAGACACCAGTCTGCAACAATTGATACGCTCACTGTGTTCTAATATTACCTTATAGGGTACCCCCCTCTCGTGTGTGCACCACACCTATCGTCGGCTACCAGCCGACGTGTAACCCCGTTACATTGCACGTCTGTAGGGTACTACCTACCTATTTGACATACAAAGATGTTGTAACGGGGCTAGAATAACCCGTACTCAGCGTACACTATTTCTAACGCTTTGAGGAAGCTCAAAGCCCAAGTCTTAGGTGTTAAGTATTTTTAACTCTGTTTATATTTTGTCTTTTAAAATCATCCTAAGTACGAATGGTTCCCTTGGACTCATGGGAACCACTCAATCTACGTGTCTATATCTTACTGGCTAATAATGGTACTGAGCCCATTAAACCAGCTAAAATATACGACGTGCTACTTTCGCTACTTCGAAAGTAACACCCCTACTTAAGTAACATGTAAACTTAATCGAAACTACTTATGTAACGGGGTGGCCCATTACATCACCCCCTTCTCAAGACAGCACTCACCAACCGTGAGTGCTCAACCGCAAGACTTTAACGACTCACAAGCCGAACGATGACTGAAGACGCAGACGCCAACAAAACAGCACTCCCGCGCACAATCAGCGGGAGTTTGGTCGACCGCGTGATGGATCAGCACCTGATCCCTTGGGCGCTGTATGACTTGTCCGGAGCTCGGTCTCCGGACTCTCTCGAAACGATGCAGGACTACTTCCGTCGTTTCCGTGGGTTGCGCGGAAAGAGACTTGATGGAATCTCATACGAGTCACTCCAACGGTCATGGTGTGCGTTCATCCGGCGGTGGAACCGGATGCATGAAGACGGAAGGAACTTTCAGCAGTGGCTGGCCCATCGCGAAGATATCCACGCCGATCATTCCATCGGTGTACTGCGCGAGAAGATCTGTGAAAACGCCTGGAACGTAGATCGACTTTGCTACGTTCACGTGCACGAATCTTGTTACTCCTGTGACTCGGTGCCTCGTCCAACTCGCGAAGCTTGGAAACGACACGTCGCTGAGTATCCACTCAGCGATTATGAACAGCTCTGGATAGGACGGTACGAGCGCAGCTTGGTGGAGCGCAAGACTGCGGTTAATCGTGGCGCGTCACGCTGGCGACACCACTCGCGTTCTCGAGGTCGTGGTGCCGTGCAATCGCCACGACGTTCTCGTTCGCGTGATCGTCGCGATACACGCTCTTCGCAACGTTCTCGTCGTCGCTCTTCATCTTGTCGTCGTGGTGAAACGTCACCACGACGTTCTCGCAATCGCTCTCGGTCTCGTAGTCGTGGTGACACTTCACCACGACACCGTCGTCGTGCATCTCGTTCTCGCTTACCGCGAGAACACACAGGTCGTCGACCAAGTCTATACCAAGCGTGTGCAGGGACTCGTAAGCCCGAACGAGGTCCGGAACGTCTCGAAGAAGCGAAGAGCGCAGTTCCCACGTATCCTGCTCGGGTGGAAACCCGAGCCAACGTACACGATACTTGCGCGCGGTTGGAACCGCGCGCTCATGGTGTCGCGACGATGTCGTTTCACGACGAGGGTCCTCGTGACCCAGTAAACGCTCCACAATCCAGCGCTTCTGGCCTTCCGCGTCCACAAGCGGTGGTGGACCCTCACGATGGTACTGCTGGCGTCCTGGTTGCCCAGGACGATGTAGATGCGGCTGTGAACAAGGCTGTCGATGCCCAGCTGGAGGCTGAAGCTGCCCTTGACCGAGCTGCGCGGGCTGAGAGAACAGCGAACGAGATTCGACAGTCGAACCGCGAGCTGCTTGAACGGATGCGGAACCTGGAACGCCAGGTTCTTGGGCACGCGCAGGCTGGGACGCAGCCGCGTCCGATGTCGCTGGTGCGTCGAGCAAGGCGAGAGGGAAGGTCGACCTATGAGCCTTTGACTCCGAGGACGGAGCCAACCCGTGAAGCGTAGCTGGACGGTACTCCTTGAGCCGCCCGACGTAAAACGTCGGGTGAAGTCGCAGTGACGAAGGGATGGCCAGTGTGTATGCGTCGCCGATTGCCTTGAGTACCGTGAATGGTCCGATGAAACGTGGCGCGAGTTTGCTCGCGCCTAGATTGGTTACTGCTGAATCTCGTAGGCCTTCGGTAGATAACAATACACGATCACCTTTCTTGAATGTACTCGTGTTCTTTCTTCCACGTTTGTCTGCATTCGCTTTCTTTTTATCCACTGCAGATCGAAGAGTATCGCGTACAAACCTCGTGATGGCTTGACGTTGGAGTATAAACTCTGACACAGCCATGTCATCAATTGGTCGCGCCGATTCAATCGGCGCGTAGTTAGCTTTAGGGTTTCGCATACTCGAAGAAGGGTCGATCAGCGTCTGTGTAGTCCATTGAGCTATCGGGGACGCCACGTCACGTGGCGTCGAAACAGAAGACTTCGCCTTGGAATGGTTGACAACATTCGCGCTCAGAATACCGTGAGCTTCACTCGATCGTTGTTTATCGTTATCACCCCCCGCCAGAATGGAGCCACGAAGAGCCGTGGGTTGACCCACGGCAAGAAGGGTAGGTACACGAGGATGACGGGCCGAATTTGCAAAAAATGGCGTCAACCCCGTTGACGCGTGAACCGCGTTGTTGAGTGCAAACTCCGCGAGTGGCAAAAACGCACTCCAACTTGTAAAGGACGTTGCGTAACTTCGAAGAACATCTTCGAGGACCCGATTAACTCTCTCTGTTTGCCCATCCGTTTCCGGATGGGCTGCTGTCGACATTTGCAGCTTTGTGCCAAGCAACTCGAACAATGACGTCCAAAAAGCAGATGTAAAACGAGGATCACGGTCCGAGACAATGTTGTCTGGAAGACCGTGATGGCGAAACACAGTGTCAATGAAGTGCACCGCGGTCTCAGCCGCGGTGATCGTTGCATGAACAGGCACCAGATGTGTCATCTTGCTGAATCTGTCGACAAAGACCAGAATACCCGATCGGTTTTGGCCATCTGGTGCAAGCCCGAAGATAAAATACATTGAGACTGAGCTCCAAGCCTCAGCTGCAATTGGCAGGGGTCGCAGGGGTGCCTGCGACGATGGTGATGGCTTCACGCGCTGACATACTTCGCAGGTGCGAACCCAGTTGCGAACCCACTTGTACATGTGGGGCCAGAAGAAGTCGCGCGAGACAGCCGCGAATGTCTTTTCGCGGCCCAGATGACCGCCAATTGGGGCATCATGGTACTCGTGGATGATACGAGCACGCAAATCCAAGTCATTCGCAATCACAGTTCGAGGCGCATCGAATTTGTCGATGCTATATAACAGCAAATCACCGTCCATACTGTATCGTTGAATGTGATCACGCTTCGTTCGCGAAAGAGCTCCCAGTGCAGCATCGCTGGGAGCGCGCAGATAGGCAATAATGTCCGCATAATCTGGATCGTTCGCGTAAGCCGCGACAATTTCATCGAAAAGGCATAACTCGGGTGTGACCCGAGTTAGATTCAACGACACACACGTCGCACATCGATCGTCTTCATCGTCGTCGTCAGTTGCCTGACGACTCAGTGCCATACGAGGATCGTAATCTGGGCGTCGTGACAGTGCGTCAGCAAGAATGTTGGTCTTGCCTGGCTTGTAGTGCACGACGAAGTTGTACTCGGAGAAGAAAGAGAGCCACCGTGCCATCCGCTGTGACAGGTGTGGGCTCTTCATTGCTGTCCGCAGCGATGCATGATCAGTATACAGGGCGAACGTGCGTTCGCCCAGTAGGTGGACACGAAACTTGATGAGTGCGTAGCGCATCGCTAGCAGTTCCTTATCGTGAACCGGATAGTTCTTCTCTGCCGGTTTCATCTGTCGTGACTGATAGCTCACGACTCGTTCACGGCCCTCGTGATCGAACTGCATGAGGGCGCAACCAATTGCAAAGTCACTTGCATCACACACCACGTGAAACGGTTTGGTGTCGTCAGGGAGTATCAACACTGGCGCCGACGCCAGGCTTTTCTTCACTGCGTCAAAGGCTGCTTGATGTTCGGAACGCCACGACCACGTGGCGTCTTTCTTCAGAAGTGACGACAGGGGCTGTATAGAACCGGCGTAATCCTTTGTGTACTTATGCAAGTAATTAGCTAGACCGAGCCATTGACGTAACTCCGTAGGGTTCTTGGGTGTGGGCCAAGAACAGATTGACGACACCTTCTCTGGATCGGCTCGAACACCCGATTTACTCACGTAGCAGCCCAGCACCGGAATCTCCGGTGCACAGAATACACACTTCTTCAAGTTTGCATATAACTTGTTATCTCGCATGACTTGAAACACCTGCTTCAGGTGTTGAAGGTGAACTTGGACAGCACTGAGATTGCCCTCAGCGCGACTGTGGACAAAGATGTCATCGAAGTAGCTAGGAGCAAAGTCTCGAAGCGGTCTCAACACTTGAGATACCATGCGATTGAAAGTGGCTGGTGCGTTCTTCAATCCTTGTGGCATCACCAGCCACTCCCAAAGCATACCACTCGGGGTGCTCACCGCAGTGAGTGGTATGTCACTCTGTCGCATCAAGATCTGGTAGAAGCCATCGGTCAGATCGATGGCGCTGAAGATGACGCTACCTGACATGGAGTTTAGAACCATGTCTTTCCTGGGGATAGGCGTTTGGGCAGGAATAGTGGCATCGTTGAGCTTGTTAAACGCATGCACTATACGCCAGCCTCCCGTAGCCTTCTTCACGCAGAAGGTTGGACTCGAATGGGGAGAGACACTCTCACGCACATGACCGGCCTTGCGACGACCTTCGAAGAATGCATCAATAGCCTCGACTTGGTCTCGAGGCAACGGCCACTGTCGTGTCACACAATATTTCGATCCTGGCACGAGATCAATCTCGTGCCGCACGCCACGATCGGCAGGGAGTTCGGCCGGAATCTTGTCCGGGAACACGTCGGCGTACTCTCGTGCAATGTCGTAAACAGGGTTACCAGACTCGCGCAGAGCCTCCCAAGATTGCGACGCAAATCTTTCTTCGCGCGCTGATTTCTTTTCAGCGCTTCGAGGGCGCGTCATCAGCTCCTCATTCGGCTCATGAGTCACCTCGTTGGTGACCAGACATACTTGTTCCACCGTGCCTCCCTTGAGGTCGCGTAGAAAATGCTTCCAGGAGAGTCCTGGAAGGCTCGTAATAGATGACGCGTCGCGAGGTGGACTCGCGACCTCAATGTATTGGCGCCTTTGTGGACTCCCGTCCACGTACACAATAGCGTGAACACATTCCAACGCTGAGTTCTCGTAGCTTGCGTCCCCATCGTGCCTCGAGTCCATGCTCGAAGCTGGCGAACCGCAGTCAGGTGTTAAATCTGCACCCCCCTCTAGACGCTGGATGTCCTCATCCAGGACGTCGAAATCGCGCGACGGGAGTATTCCATACTCGTCCGTCGACGCATGATGCGGGAGCCCCTGCTCTACCGCAACAAACTCGTGTGGGAGCCCCTGCTCGACCACGACTTGCTCATGTGGGAAACTCTGTTCGACCACAGTAGGCGATGATGGGAACCCCTGTTCGACCATCATATTCGCACGTGGGGACTCTTGTCCATCCACGTCACACTCGGTGGCGAGCCCCTGCTCGGCCACGTCTTGCCCTTGTGGGAGCCTCTGCTCGACCACAATGGGTACAGGTGGGAACACCTGTTCGTGTTCGACCACTGCTCTCTCGTGCGGGAACCGCTGTTCGACCGCGTCGTCGTTGCGCGGGAGCCACTGCTCGTCCGCGTCGTCATTACGTGGGAGCCACTGCTCGTCCACGTCGGACTCCTCGCTGCAAAGCGAGGAGTCATCATCACTCGTGCGTAGGGGCACGGAACAAGCGGTACAGAGAGGGCCATCGCTCACTCTGTGTATCGCCGGTGTCGTGGATGTACGATCCACGACTGTAACGTTCGGCCAATCACTTGGAGACACCAAGAGATGGGTGAACACTTCGCTGACGTCGAACTTGCTTCGACGTCTCACTGATCTGGCTAACCAGTCGATCTGGGGCTTATAGCGTGCCAACCATGGCATGCCCAGGATGCAATCGAATGCATAATTCATTTCAATCACCAAGAAGTTGTCGTTACTGCGAAAGCCGTCAAACGTGTACGGCAACGACACTTCGCGCCGCGATACGCGGCGTGGTTTCCCGTCAGCGGGCTTGACAACAACTTGGCCAGGTCCCTCGTGGACCTGGATGCTGGGTGGCAGCATTGACACGCAAGATTCACGGAAGAAATTGTTTGTCGCTCCTGAATCCAGGAGCGCTCGTAGGGGTCGCCGGATACCGGCGACATGTAGATTAACAATAATCAGGCGTGAATCACCACTCGTAGTGGTGGCATTTGACCGTGCACGCAGCACAGATGGGCTGGGAGGTCGGGCTACCACCGGTGGACCCGGACCTCTCTTCAAACCAGTAGGGCGCCCTGCACCTACTGGTCTCGTCCGTTTTTTGGACGACTGATCGGAGCACCTCCCTCATGATGGGTGTCCGACGCATGCACCGACATCGGTGCTGGCGCGCGGCACTCAGCCGCGCGATGTCCCGGCTTTCGGCATCGAAAGCAGATCATCTGACGTCCGCCTCGGACGTCGCCCTTGTAGGCTGTAGCGCGTCGTCGGTCACCCGACGACTCAATTGCATCGATCTCCATAGGTTCCGGGCCCGCTGATCTGACAGCGGTAACAACTGAAGGCTTGGTATAGGCCTTGGTGACTCTGAAATCCTCACGGAGAGCGATAGCGAAAGCCTCCTCCAACGTGGCAGGCTCTGCTCGTTCCAGCGAGAGGCGAGTCTGCCCTTCACGCATGCCATCGACAAACACGTTCACTTGTGTATACATGTCCATGGGATGCGTGACAATACAAGATGCCAGATGTCGAGCCATCTGCACGTAGTCGCGCATGGACATCTTACCCTGTCGCAGGGACAGGAACCTTGAACGCACCAACTTCTCTTCCTGGGGCGGCTCGAAGGCGAGTCGAAGGTCACTCTGGATGGCTTCCAGAGTGGGGAACGCAAACTCGTCAACAACGAGTTTTCCCAAGGCCCACTCCTTGGCTTTCCCAGTGAGACGGGAAAGAAGGAAATTGACCTTCGCTTGAGGAGCCTCGAGAAGTCTCGAGGCGATAGCGATGTCGACCTCTCGAAACCAACGAGACAACGACAAGCGTTCTTTTCCTTCGCCAGAATAGGCGGAGGTCTCCATCTTCACGGCATCGTTCCGTGAAGTCCGCGAGGGAGTTAAACCTCGCCGATGGAATTCGGCGAGCTCGCGAGCCATGTAGTCGTGTATGGCGAGACGCTGTTCATCAGGAGTCGCTGATCTCATCAGCGACACAACAAATGCCTCTCCCGATATCGCCGCGAGGCGATTTAGGGCATCCCACTCAACACCAGTGAGATGGGGAAAAGTCGCGTGCTCCAGACTCACGTCTGGAGCGTCAAAGTACGACGAATCGCTCATCCCAAACTCGGGCATGGGAAGGACTACTAAGTGCTACCAGGTGTAACGGGGCTAGAATAACCCGTACTCAGCGTACACTATTTCTAACGCTTTGAGGAAGCTCAAAGCCCAAGTCTTAGGTGTTAAGTATTTTTAACTCTGTTTATATTTTGTCTTTTAAAATCATCCTAAGTACGAATGGTTCCCTTGGACTCATGGGAACCACTCAATCTACGTGTCTATATCTTACTGGCTAATAATGGTACTGAGCCCATTAAACCAGCTAAAATATACGACGTGCTACTTTCGCTACTTCGAAAGTAACACCCCTACTTAAGTAACATGTAAACTTAATCGAAACTACTTATGTAACGGGGTGGCCCATTACAGATGTAGCGTGATATGGCAACATTGACGTACATACCACGTTATAATCGTGTAGACAAAAACGAAAGAGTATGAAGATCATACCTGCCCTTCTAGCTCGGAGGTAGAAGAAGCTACTTGCCAGTTTTCCTATCAATCCATTCATGTCGTTATGTATTTTTTGTTAACATTGCTGGTGTAGAAGGATCGGCACGATTAGCCATCGCCTTATGTACTCTTTTTCTTGTCGCCAACACGCCAGAATTATCGATGGATTGCTCCATCACACAACAATAACGACCACTTTGGCTAGTACACCTCACAACGCACAACCCATTTTCCAGCCTTTAACCCCAATCACCTCAAATCGGAACATGAATATCCAAGACTTCAGTCAGTGTTATAAACTAACTTACTTTCATTACAAAACGAGCTCCATACCTTGCGATTCTATCATGCAATTTGTGCTTGCGTTGCACGCATCTCGATATTGTACGCGCACCGGTAGGGCGTAACTCGATAGACCAGTATCACTACCAACCTGGTCAAAATGAAACTCTGTGACCGTTAACATCAAACTTGTATTCAACATTGTTACAACTTGCACACTACTACACAAACGGACCTTCGTTCCACTAACCCGTACCGAAGTCGTACTACGAACATTAGTTCAACTTGCCGATACCGAAGTTGTTGGTCGTCTTGGCCCACTCCTTGGCCAAGTCTTTCGCCTGATACAGCGTGGAACTCGTACTGTTCGCATCACTGAACTTGTACACCTGTTCCTGCTCCACGTTGTCAGCAGAAGTCGATTTCGAGGAAAAGTCGACAATGCTCCGATACGCCTTCATTGCCTTGAGGGCGGGGATTCCATTGTGCGACGTAAACTTGCCGCTTTTCACTACGACGTTCGCCTCGCACGGTCGGCCCAGGTAGGTTTTGCACGCACCAGCTGCGTCCTTATCGTCGAATGCAAACAGATCGCCTTTTATGTCTGCTATAGCAGGACGCGCGGTGCTGTCGAAGTAGTTGCCCTCGGCGAGAACGTATCCGCTGAGGCTGACATCAAAAGAGTGGCCGGAGTTTTTACCCCAGTAGTTGTTGACGGCGTGCAAGACGACATTGTCCTCTTTCCTGCTGCCGACCTTAGGTGATCGACCCGAGGTCCCGTGCAAGTAATTGTTGACCATGGTGACGGCCGTCTTTCTTCCGTAGAAAAGCAAAGTCCAGTAGTGGTGCCCGTCGCACGACATTGAAAAGTCCGTGTTTCCGTCGAATTCCGAGTTGCTGATCGTCAGTCCATCTACACCAGCCTCGCCCGTCACGACCATTTGGCGGCCAATGCGAGACACCTTCAAGTGGTCGAGCCACACGTTTTTGCTCGCAGTGGGACCACCGTTACAGATGTAGATCGCGTCACCACCCCACACCAAGTGCGGGTTTATTTCCGTGATGTGGACGTTCTGGACGATAATGTTGTTGGTCAGCGTCAGTCCCTTGCCCTTGATCACACCTTTCTTGCCAATGCCACGGATGGTCTTGTGATCCCTCACAAACAAGCGCTTGATTCCAGCGTTATCGTACTTCACCGTCACCTTCGTGCCGTCTACGCAGCCACCTGTGCTTTTCATGCCACCTTCTTGAAGAATCACATCTTGGCCCTTAAAGCCATTGCGCTTCGCGAGACACTGGCGATTCGCAGTCGGCCGGCAACCGGCCTCGGTGGTCGTGCCTTCAGTTCCGCGAAAGTCAAAAGTCCGGTCAAGGACAATCACGAGCGGTTTGGTGTCTCCCAAGTACATCGTAAGCTCGGCGTTCGAAGTGGGGTACACAACTTTCCCGCCAGCTCCTCCCGTTGTACCAGCGCCTAGACCAGAGGCAGAGCCAACAGTGAAAGCGCCGGCAGCATTCTTGATAGCAAAGGCGAGGGCTGCGGCGAAGGTGGACATGTATGTAAAGCGACCCATCCTCAACGTGGTACGAAACGTGGCGCTTTGTTGCTGCTTGTCGGACTAGAGAATGGATGCACTGCACTGGAAGGCAATTTTGGAAATGACTGACTAGCATCGACTTTTGTCATGTAAAGGAACGCACAGGTCCCGTGCTGATGCTGGACAGCAGAGTCGATGACTTGAAGCTCTGTAAAAAATGCACGTTGTCAGTCAGGTGGTGGCCAAGTCAGCCTGAAGCGAATGCGTTGGCGCAACCAGGAATGTGTCGCTGTAAAGGAGCTCATGTTGACTGCACAGTAAGCGTCCGGACTGTTGCAGTATCTGCGTACTGTCTGTCATCGTTTCGAGTCTATTTTTATCATGCTGGAAACCATCTGCCATGTGCAGCCAATTTACTCTATTTTTGTCATGAAGCGTCAGCTCGGACACGTGCAGCATATATCGTCGAGCTTGCGCGCTCCGAACACGTGAACAAAGGAGACGTGATCTGCCACTCTTGTTCAGGACAATTCGGCCAGACCGAGTAAGAAGGGAGTGGACGAAGGATGTCACCATAACCGCTGTTTGCAGTGGTTGGATTCGTCTGCTGCAGTCGCATTATGCTTGTTTGCACAAAAGTCTCACCTTGCCCTGCACACGAAGTTGCTATCTCCTCGAACGCACTTACTCACGCACCTTTGTGGAGAAACCACATGCGTGTGGCATATGCAAAGACCAGCAAAGACGGCGTCGGACCACGAGTATAGCCTCATGCGCGAAAGTCGTCAAACCTTGTGTTGTAGCTTTGCAATTATGCAACCAACTTTCACACGCATTTGTTCCTTCGGCTGTGTTCATCGGTCACCAAGTACAAGTGGCAAGCCGGCTCGACGATGACTGTACGATGAACAAGTTGTTCCCACTGACCTGCCTAGATAGGCCGGCTGGCTGGCACCAAACGTGCTGGTCATCTCATTTTACAAACCGCGTCGCTGCTCTTTACATCGGCCCACGAACTGTGCAGACGACTTTGCAGTAACAGTAATGTACAGCTGCACCTCTACTGATCGTCTATTCCGCTTACCTGGATCTCCTTCGGCTTCACCTCACTGGTCTGAGAACGGGTCTAGAAGTGTAAAGACGAGAGTGAAGCACGTCATCATGTGCCATACAGCAGACGCGCCGATGCGAGACATAGAGGCCACCCTCGAACACGTGCTCCGTCGTTCGATCTGATTACTCGCGTTGCCGTGTTGATTGTAAGCGCTGGCAGCAAGCGACGACGCGGGGCGTCGATAAGCGCGTCATCGTAATGGTATCCAGGTGTGTTCTGATGAAAGGTGTGTGGCGACAAGCGGTAGCTGTCGACTCTTGCGAGTACAAAAACAAGATGATGCGTTGTGTTTTGTAAAAGGTGGTTCTGCCTGTTTTTGGCGTATTCAGTCGGGACGATAGCCTTCGTAACCTTCCGCGATGGTGGACTTCGTTCCGTAGCTCTTCGTTGCTATTGACAACGACAAGGTCCTTGCTCGTGCTAGCTAACAATGTTGCTTCCCACAACCACTCTGTCGTCGATCTACCGGTTGTGTTGTCGTTTCCTTGTCCCGCTATCTGTAGACTTCGGCCGTGTCAAGATTGTTATGTCGAAGGAAAATTGGAAAAGTGTATTGAATTAGTTTTCCTATGAACTTACTCGTCGTGTTATCTTCTTCTACCTTGTAGCTTTCCCTGATCTTGATAGATTCTAGAACATACACTCAAGGTAGTTCTAGAATCATCAGACTGCACGTGAACCGTTTACACCCTGTCGTATCATCGCTGTCTTGTCACTTGTGCGTAGCAAATCACAGTTGGCTTTGTTGACCGTGCATTGACAGTGGACCCATCAACACTCCCACTCACTGTTGATGCTCGGGTCCATCACGTACCTTGATGTCCATTCCGGCACGGAGGTACTGGAATCGCTTGGTGCCGAGTGCCTTCGTTAGTATGTCGGCAAGTTGATGTTCCGTCTCCTTGTAGATCACCTTTATATTACCGGCTAGAACTTTCTCTCGGACAAAGTGGTGACGTATGTCTACGTGTTTAGTCCGCGCATGGTATCCTGGGTTTGTTGCGAGAGCAATGGCTCCTTGATTATCCTCGTAGATGACAGTAGGATTCTTCTGCTCGAATCCGAGGTCAGCCATTAACATCCTTGCCCATAGTATGTCTTGAGTGCACATGCTTAGCGCCATGTATTCAGCCTCAGAAGTACTCAATGCAACGGTGCGTTGGTACTTAGACTTAAATATAACAGGGCCTCCATTAAGCACCAGCAAAACACCAGATACCGATCGACGGTCGTCCAAGCTGTTTCCCCAATCGGCGTCACTATACGCTGTTAGTTGTTGCTGTAGTTTGTCAACACTGTAGTGTAATCCAAAACCACTCGTCGAGCGGAGGTATCTTAGCACTTTGATCAGTGCCTTCCAGTGTTGTGAGCCAGGGTTTTCTGCAAATCGTCCAAGTTGGCTCACAGGAAATGCTGCGTCTGGTCTGGTCGTGGTCACTATAAACAGCAGTCGTCCCAGCAATTGGCGGTACGGTGTACGACTCATGGCTTGTCTTTCGACATCGGACTTTGGACTATTTGCGCTGGACAGTTTCATGCTCTGATCACATGGGTTACCAGTTGGTCGGGCTTGAGTCTGTACAAACATGTCTGCAGTCTCCTCGATGTATCTTTGTTGCGAAATAAACATCTCACGCTTCTTTCGGTCGTACATAACTTCCATTCCAAGCAAGTGCTTCACTGGACCAAGGTCTTTGGTTTGAAACCGCTGAGAGATTTGTTCTTTCACCTTGCGTACCGTGGTTGCTTCTTTTGCAGCCACAATCATATCATCAACGTATAAGCACACGTACGCCCAGCCTTCACCATCCTTTATCTTGTATATGCATCGATCAGCACCGCACGCGACAAATCCCATCTCCAGTAATGCATTGTGACTCGTCTTATTCCAGGCATTTGCAGCCTGCTTAAGTCCGTAAAGCGCGCGATTCAATTTAAGTACAAACTCGCTGCCAATTTTCATCCCTTTGGGTGGTAACAAGTATACTTCTTCTTGTAGGTCGGCATTCAGGTAGGCCGTATCAACATCAAGCTGGTCGATCACATATCCTGCTGCGCAGCAAATCGACAATAGCATCCTGATGGAGTTCATACTGGCGACAGCCGCGTACGTCTCGAAAAAGTTGATACCATATTGTTGCAGGAATCCGAGCGCCACAAGTCGTGCTTTGTATCGACCATCACTCTTTTTAGCCCATACCCACTTCGATCCAATTGGTTTCATTCCAGGCTTGCGTACAATTGGTGTCCACGTCTTGTTACGCTCATGAGCCGAAAATTCATTCTCAATAGCTTTAATCCATTGGTATCTGTCAGGTCCATTCACTGCCTCCGCATAAGAGCCAGGTAAATCACGAGCTATCATGGCAACTTCTGCTATCAATGCCACATCGCTGTTTATTCGCGATCGCTTGGAAGGAGGTTCGTCATCTTCACTCCCACTGGCTTCATGGTTTTCATTGTATGGCACAATGCTGTTTTCTGTTGTGGTACTAGTGTTATTGTCTTCCAACAAGAGCTGAACAGGTTGCTCAATTGGTAGCATTTCATCAACACCTCCTCGTGGTCCGGATTCACTTCTCCCACTGGCATCGTCGGTAAGAACACGATACTGATGCTCGCGACCGGAACGACGCTTAAGTTGTGGACGGAACACCATCGCTCCAGAGTCGTGCGGATTGTGTAATTCGAGTTCTTGGTGACGAGGTCCTTGTTGAATTACTTGGGAAGTGTGTTGATGTTGTTCGTTGTTCATATTTCTTGCAAGATAATGATTGCTTGTCTCACTCGAAGGTGTGTTACTGATGTCATTGTCAGAACTCGGTACTTCCATCTCCACATCTTCGACAATTTCGTGCTCTTCCATTTCAACATCTTCATCACCATCTTGTTGCAAGTTACTTTATTGATCTCCATCATCGTCATCTTGTCGTATTATTATCATCTTCGGGTGTGGTACAACCGGATTGTCTTCGTAAATGTTACTAACTTCACGTTCATCTAACGCGATCGAACGACTGATCTTGATCGTACCAGTCTCCAGATCAAGCACCCTGTAACCCTTGGTGTGTCTTGCATATCCTAATAGCATGCAGCGAAACCCTTTCGCGTCGAATTTCGTGCGCTTTGAGTCATCGATATGTGCGTATCCAAGTGAACCAAATACACGTAGGTGAGAAATTTCGGGCTTCGTCTTAAAGCACAGTTCAAAAGGAGTCTTCTCCTCGTGATTGCAGTTCGTGGTTCTGTTAAGTAAATACACCGCCGTATTCACAGCTTCGGCCCACCACTTCTTTGCCACCCGCTTGTAATGCATCATGCTTCTGGCCGTCTCAACAATCGTACGGTTCATCCGTTCAGCAACACCGTTTTGTTGAGGACTGTAGGGTACTGTCTTCTGATGGATGATGCCGTGTTTCTTGCAGTACGAAGCAAACCTCTTGTTTTTGTATTCACCGCCATTGTCAGTACGTATGGCCTTAATACGAAATCCACACTGCTGCTCCATCTCGGTCCGAAATTCAATGAACTTCGACAGTACTTCACTCTTGGACTTCAGAAAATATACAGTCACTAATCTTGAAAAATCGTCCACGAGAGACAATACGTATCGTGACCCACCAGGAGTTGGGTTCTTCATAGGGCCCATGACGTCAGAGTGAATAAGCTGCAGTGGCTGCGTTGTCTTTGTCTTCGACTCTTGTGGAAAACTCGCGACACACAGTTTCCCTTGTAGACACCCTCCACACAAATTCTTGTTCGTGTCAGGTACTACATTCGGTAGTCCTTCCGTAGCCTCCTTTGTCTTTTTAAACTTGTTGTGGCTAATGTGACCCATTCGTGCATGCCACAGCTCCCACTTGTTACCAGCGTCTTCATGCTCTACCAACATCGCGTGCTCATACTCCACATCAAGAGTGTACACGCTTCTCATGCGCTTCGCAGAAATCATCAACACATTATCCTTGTAGATACCGCAGTATTTTTCACCGAATCGAACGTTGTACCCACGCTGGACGATCTTGGGCACCGCTAGTAGTCGTCTGTCCAGCGTTGGAATGTGCAATACTTCATTCACAGTCACTGCTGTACCCTTCGTACAGCGAAATCGAATGCTTCCTCGTCCAATTGCATTCATGACCGCACCATCGGCAACGCGACTTGAATGGCTTCTCTCAATTTCTCTTACTCAAAGAAATCTTCTTCGGCTGGGGTCATATGTGACGAGGCGCCGCTGTCCAACAACCATCCTTTTTTTAATCCGTTTGTGGCCGTGAATGCCATTTCATTTCCATCATTCTTGGTGGCAGATCGGCACTCAAACTGCTTGTGTCCGATCTTGTTACAGCGGTGACACTTCCCACGAAACGGCTGTTTCTTCTTCCAGCTCTCTTCTGCACCACGTTGTTTGCGTATTCCACGACCACGATCCTGTTTATGGCCTCCACGACCAACGCGGAAAGCTCCTTCGGAGACCTCTTGCTGCTGCTTCTTCTTGTGTTCCTTCAACAGCTTTTCTTTCACATCCACCATCGTCACACCCATGGAATTCTCAATGATGGACACAATCATCTCGTACTCTGCCGGTAAGCTACTCAGCAGAACTGTCATCTGGCGTGCGTCGTCCATGGTATCGCCCACCGCCTCCATACTCAAAACAAGTTCATCGAAACGGTCGAGGTGGCTCACCATGTCGCCTCCCTCATCCATACGAAATTCGTGCAATCGACGTGTCAGTGCCACTCGATTCTGAAGGTTTGTCTTGTTGTAGTAGTCGCGTAGTGTTTCCCATGCTTCCTTCGCAGTGCGAGCATGTCGGATCTTCGTCTGATGCTTTACTTCGATCCCTTGAGCAATAATAGCAAACGCCTTCATGTCCTTGACCTTCCAATCCTCCGTCATCTCCTGCTCCGACTTCACTTCCAAGATGTGCTCTAGCAGGCCCTTCCTCGCAAGTGTCATCTTCATATTGAATTCCCAATGGAAGTAGTTGTCTGTTCCAAGCAGGTCATCGGGTTTCTTCATCGTACTGGCTTCTGGCAGGGGTCCTTAAGCTCTTGGGCTCATAACCTGTTATGTCGAAGGAAAATTGGAAATTGTATTGAATTAGTTTTCCTATGAACTTACTCGTCGTGTTATCTTCTTCTACCTTGTAGCTTTCCCTGATCTTGATAGATTCTAGAACATACACTCAAGGTAGTTCTAGAATCATCAGACTGCACGTGAACCGTTTACACCCTGTCGTATCATCGCTGTCTTGTCACTTGTGCGTAGCAAATCACAGTTGGCTTTGTTGACCGTGCATTGACAGTGCACCCATCAACAAAGATGACCTTGACACTGTCACTGATAATTTGATGTCTCGTTTGGTCGTTGGGTCTCTGCTAAATCAACTGTACAGCATCTTTGCTTACGTGTGAATATCTTGCTGGTCGCGTGCAGGTGGGAGTTAGCAATAGCATATCGCAACTTCCTTCACAACCTTTTGTATCACGGCTTTTCTAGCGTCGCGTATTCGCGACGAGCTAACCTCGTCAATATTGAGTCTTGGTGACAATTGACGAAGCGATGAGGGCTATGCCGAAGCACCTCATCCCGCCAATCCGACCTACGTCTTCCACATTTCGATAGCTTAGCGGCAAGACCATCCAGAGGACGGCTGGTGTGTGTGAAAAGCCCAAAGCGGTAGAGCACGTTGTCACGTCACAGCTAACCCAAACAGTGTAGCTGCTCAAGCAATCCCCCATTCTAATTCCTTCACGTCACCACGACCGTTTTCTCATCAAATGCAGTCACCCAGAGTCCGTCTGCCTGCGTCGCCCCACGTACCAAAAGCCACTGACACTTTTTTGCGTCCAGCTCCAACACGCCAGCCGACACACTTCCGATCGAGGGATCAGTGTCCCCCGCAAAAAACGCTTTTTTGCGCACCTCGTCGTGTTCCTGGCTGTCGTTACGTTGCCCATCTCATCCCTTGAGCAACATAGACTCCACCACCACCACCACCGCGACGACGACGACGACGACCACCCCACCGTCGCAACAGAGCGCTTACTTTGTATCGTCACTTCAGCCCGTAGTTGTGACCCGCGCCCGGGAGCTACGAATCAAAGCAGCAGAGCCGTCCGCGCAGTCCCATCGCTCTGTCCACAATGGCGGCGACGACGACGACGACGACCGTGGGGGTCCCCATCTCGCTGCTGCACGAGGGCGAGGGCCGCACGGTGACCATTGAGCTCAAGAACGGGGAGGTCTACCGCGGCCACTTGACCGAGAGCGAGGACAGCATGAACTGCCAGCTGAGCAACGCGGTGTTGACGCAGCGCGACGGCCAAAAGTCGAAGCTCGAGCTCGTGTACGTGCGCGGGTCGCAGATCAAGTTGGTCATTCTGCCCGATGTGCTCAAGAACTCGCCGCTGCTGAGCAAAGTTCAGGCGCTGAGGAAGAAGAACGAGGAGCAGAAGCAGAAGAAGAGCAAGAGCAAGAGCAAGGACGGCGTGAAGGCGTCCGGGCACAAGGGAGCGAGACGCGCGGGCGTTGGGGCTGTGCACAAGTAGAGAGAGAGAGAGAGACGTGACGTGACGTGGCTATGAGGGAGGGAGGGAGCGAGAGACGTGACGTGGTTGACGTTAGTCGTTGGGTTCGTGCCCGCAGTTTTGCACAAGACACAGCCAACGTGACTTTTTGGTATTGTTGTTCCCGCCACTGGTGTGGGGAGAAGAGGGTCTCTCTATCCATGTTGCTGCTCGTGGTGTCGGCGACTACATGCAGGCAATAGGCGTCGCCTATTTGTATGCAGTCGACTGCAAACTGTCGTCTCGTTCTTCTGCCTACTTGTTGTCGGATTCAGACGCGCGCGCGCGCTCGCACCGTTTGCACGTCTCGTTTAGCGGCTTGCGAGATGTGGCCATAGCACACGACATCCCCCGTTCCTCACTAGTCCCCTCGCGCTCGCCTGCAGGTCGTCTTTTTGTTAGAGACAGCAGAGCGGCAGGAGCAGAGCAAGCGGTAGGAGACACAGCGCCACGGGCAGTGACAAGCCGCACGTGCAGACGCTGATCAAGCAGCAGATGAAGATGAGCGTCCACAAGAGGATCGAAAAGCCAAAGCAGCCGCCGTGCAGTCGTCGCGAAAACTCGAGCGTCGCGGCCTTGTGGATGCCGTAGTCCGCGAGCGACCGCGACGACTGCAGCGGGACACCGCCGTAGTTGAGGTACCCACAGCAGCAGTGGCCCGCGCCCTTGGCCTCGACGAGCGACAGCAGCTCCTGCACTGTGGTCTGCGCGTTGGGGGCAGTGACGGTCAACGTGCGTCCGGCATCCTACACACGTCACAGACGGACGACAACGTCCGAGACACAGAGAGACACACACAGAGACAGAGACAGAGAAACACACAGAGACAGAGAGAGAGAGAGAGAGAGAGAGAGAGAGAGAGAGAGAGCAAAGTCAATTGACTGACTGATTGTTGGGCTGACTGACTGACTGGACACGAGAGGTACGCACCGATCGGACGAAGAGCTGCATCGTATGTTTTAGGCGGTGCGTGAGGCGGTCCGAGAACGAACAAACGGACGGGTCTCGTCGCTCCCCTCCACTTCGTTGTGGTCAAAAGCAGAGGCCCGAGAGCGTCTGCGGGTGGACGTTCGTTCGTCGATCACACTCACAACTTGGGGTTCCAAGCGACTTGCACACTTTCGGAGAGACTTATCTATGAACGAGCAGCTCCCGAGTGTCAATCTATGATCGATCGATGGACCGACCGACCGATCACCGATCTCTACCTACAGATTCGGTGCAAACTCATGTCGGGAGCCAAAGTATCAAGCGAAGACCAGGGACTTCGATCTTTCCAGCTGCTTTTGGGCAAAAAGCCCCGCGTGAACTCGGAACTCGGAACTCAGCACCGTAGAAGCGAGTCGCGCGTATCGGATAGCGAGTGCATCTACTTGTAGCTCTGTGGTGGAAAGAAAGATGCACACGTGCGTGTTGCGTACGATTCAGATCTCTGCTATTGTGTCTGTGCTCGAAAACAAAGCACTTTGACCGAACAGCTCCAATCGCTGCTGAACCGTTCGTGACTCGTGCCAGGCACTTGTAAGACAGCTGTGCAGGAACAAACACGACGTGAGCGAAAAAAACGACTGGTCGCGCATGCACTGGCAACGAGAGTCTATAGGTTACACGCTCGCTGGATTCAGCGGCTGCTACACGCTCTTTGTCTTTCGTCAAGTCTGTCCAAGTCATTGCATTGCTTGTGCAGCCTCATCTTGTCGCATTTTTGTCGCGGTCGTTCGTGCCGCTCGTACGTGGACTCCTCCGCCGTGCTTGGTCCATTCGACATGCTGTCGAGGGTGGACGATCATGTCAATTCGCAACGTGTCGTCGCCGTCGTTTACTCTTCATGTGTGTATTGTTGTACGCTGATAAGTGTCATGTGTTGATGGTGATACTTCCATGCATCATCCTGCCACTGCCGGTGGGTTTACCTGCAGCCCTATTCAACTCTCTGCTCCGGAATCCGCTCAAAGCGCCGATTGCTCGAAGCGCCACAGCTCATACCCTTCGGCGGTCCAATGTGGATCGATCCACGATAACTTCCCCCGGCAAACGTGTTTTGAGCCATGCCGGTTTGAGCCCGCTTCTCGCGTGTACAAATGTAGTGGCCCGCCAGTCCATCGGCCGGGATGAGGTATCCTAGTGTGACGGTACGCCGCGGACCTTCGCGTATTGACGGCAGACCTTCTACTGGGACCACAGGGTCAATCAGGAACCCCTCGTCGTTCGAAATCAGCACGAGCTCGACGTTAAACATGCTCGCCACTGCATACAACTCGGCTGTCGTAGCCTGCTCGTCCACTGTGTTTCGAAAAGTCTCGTACCGCTCTTGCACGTCGTCCACGTCCTGCATGAGGAAGCCCGCTAGTTTGTCAATGTGCTTGAGCGCGTACTCCATCAACTTGACGCGCAAAAATTGCGCAGCGGCCACCCGTCGAGGGGCCATGCCGTCCGCAGCGCCAACATTCACTACCGTCATACTTGCCGGGTAGTCCCGCAGACACTGCAGCGGGTACATCTCGTACACGATGCAGTGCAGCAAACAAGAGCCATCGGGTGGCATGCCGACGCCCACAAGTCCCATTTGCACAAGTCGGTCCTCCATCTTTGCTCTCTGCATGTCCAGCTCTGGCGTAATGACATCGGACGCTGTCGCCGCCATCATTGGTCTTCGCGGGACCGACGCCACGGACCCGCGTCCAGAGGTATTCGACACACTTGACGATGCAGGAAACCAGCTTCCTCTCGACGATCCTACGGAGCCTGCAAACGAGCTCTGACTGCTCGTGAACGACGTGCTGCCTCCACCCATGTGTGGCTGTGGTCCCGTATAGCGTGCATAGCTTTGACTGCCAACGAAGCCCGTGCCCGACCAGCGATAGTCACTGGCCATCGATGCAAACGAAGAGACGGTCGAGACGCTCGAGACCGAGCGAAAGTCGTCTTCGTCGTCGCCCTTGACACTGGCCGTCGCCTGTGTGACCGCCGACGACGCCAAGAGCGACGACGACGGCCGAAGGTGCACATCCTGTTGGTCGTACTGCGCGTTCGCGCCAAAGCCCGCGGTGAAGCCCACAAAGGTCTTGAGCGTCTGACTGCTCACGGCGGCCACGTGGAACGCCACGAGCTGCGGTTTGTGCGTCACGACGTTCATGTAATTGTCGAGCTCACGAGCCCGTGCCCCAAGGAACGCGAGGCTCTTGTCGGCCCGAAACAGCGCCCGGCGACGATACAGTGGCGGGAACTTGACGCCTTTCATGAGCGCTGCACTGCGCTTGCGGAGCTGCTCGTCGAGCTGTCGGAACGTGGAGAAACTGCGCCAAATGTGCCAACTCGTGCGACCAGTGGCGTGTGCCCGCGACGAGTAGAACGACAGCTGGACCACGACCTTGTACTCGACCTTCTTGTGGCTACTTACGCGGTACTCCTCGACGTTCACTGAGCACGAGTAGTCGCCCTGGATATCGTCGGGCGTCATGGTCAGGTACGCCATTGCACGGGCGCGTGGGCGACGCAGTGCGTCTGGCGGGTGTGCACGTGGGCGGCGCGTGGCTGAGACCTCCAGCGCTCGAACGTCTCTGAGCCCTCACGACGACAGCGACAGCGACGGCGACGAGGGCGAGACGCACGAGGGTGCGACTGACTAGTGCCGGTGTGGACCACACGACGAGCGGTGATTGGACGAAACGCGAGGAAGCCGGCGCCGGGTTTGGTACGAAAAGACCACGTCTTCACGGTCGAATGATTGGGTCGAACGTCCTGCTTGCGCGCTCTTTCTAACGCACGCTCTCTCTCTCTCTCTCTATCTCTCTCTCTCTCTTTTTGCACTTGGGATGTAGAGAGAGAGAGAAGAGAAAGAGAGAGTGGCAGGTGAGACGGTAGAGAGGAGAAGTGAAGAAGAAGAAGTGGAAGGAGAGGTAGAGGTAGACGGCGGTTGCTCGAGTGCGGGCGACGTCGTTAATAGGTACTGCTCACTGTAGTGGATGTTTGTACACTGGAAAAAGCGTCTTGAGGTTTTCTGAACTTGGCGCGTGGGTGTGCGCACTTGTGGACTTGGGGCTGCACACAGCAGAAGAAACTGAATGACGATAGCACTCAAGTGGTTACGTGGGTTTGGAAAACAATGGACGGCAAGCACTGTGTGCTCGTGGAGAGAAGACAGTTTTTTGCCCGAATCGAGCGGTGGTACGCAGCCCACTTGTTACATATTCGTCTTGAGCCTTTTTACCATTACAAACGCTGGCTCTCGCCGTTCTTTTTTGGCTGTGCGGTGCTGAGGCCGCTGCCAACAAAAGTCTCTCGAACATCGGCGCAGTTGCCCGGCGCAGACCTTCTGCCAACGCATTGAAGGGCGCGAGATTGATCGGCAGCGCAAATGCACGAGACAAACACCTGTCATCGCGTGCATCGGTCGGCACTTGCCAACAACCAGTGATTGCTGCGGTCCATGGAACAGCTCTCCTTCTTCTCCAGTTCGACAGTATAGATCGATGGACTCGGGTTTGAGAATCGCATTTAGCATGCACTAAACCCAGCATCGGACCTTCCGAGATGTAGCCATCTTGGGCGATTCGCTGTAATCATACAAACACGCCGAGACCACAAGCCGCTGCAGCAGGTGCGATTGCTCAAACGCACGCGCTGGCTGCAACGTATAGACGTCGGTGTACGTGGATCGTGGTGCTCAGACGATGAAAGACGATGGTGCACTTGCAAGTGAGAACGAGGTCGTGCAGGCAACAGCAGACGGTGTAGCCACTTGTCGGAAGGCCCTCAGCGTGAAGGAACGTGATCCCGTCACTGAGTGGCCACTAGAGCTCGGAACGGTCGACTCGCTGGTCGAATACAACGCCAATATCGGATGTTACCAGTGTTTCCTCTTTCCGACCGATAGCAGTCGAGGTGGCTACAAATCGACAACGGTCTGGACGGCCGAGCATTTGAGTGTTCGAGTGGCATTTCCACACGTACAACTCAGGTACAGCGATCATAGTGTGGACGCGGTCGTTTGGCAAACGGATATCGAGCGACACGTGGATGTCACGCTGTGCAGTGTCGAGGAGAAGGGCGATCACTGGTACCTGAGACTTCCCATTCGGTTGAGTGACCGACAGCCGCTAGGCGGCTTCTCGTCGTTTACGATGGTGTCTCCTCTCGAGTTACAACTGGAGAGCTACGGATCCGTGTGCTGTCGAACGTGCAATGCTCTGCTGTTGGACGGTGCGAAGAGTGGCAAGCTGGACAAGGTGCTGCCACTTCCGTCAGCGAATTGGATGGACATGTTTGACTTTTGGGGCGCTGGGATCGGAGCGTTTGAGCACATTCCGCGCGACGATATCCAAGCACAGCGCCGTCGGGTTCTCGTTGGGGAGTCGTATCTGTTGCTGCACACTGGCGACTTGACGGCTGGCGCGGCGGTGGCAGATCGTCAGGGCGAGGCGGCTGTTGCACCTGGCGACGATGCAAACGAGGAGCGCGAGTGGGTTCCGCTAACTTGTGCTGCATGCGCTGAGCGCATTGGGCTGTGCAGTGTGGAGCAGCCTGAGACCGTCCGTTTGCACAAGCACGTCCTTGTTGCTCGTCGATTGTCAAGAAGAGGCCGTGCGAAAGAGGACCGGGTGGAGCTACTAGGGGACCAGGAGGAAGTCGATGTCTTTGGCAAGTACACGATCGACAGCATTGTGAGCGCCAAGTTGTTGGAAATGGCCGACTCGGATGGAGTGTTCCGGTTTGTCTTGACACCGTCACACGACACGCGCAATTACGACCTGTCGTGTGGAACGCAAAGCGACACTAGCGATGCCATCTTGCAACTACAGCTGCTGAGCTGGGAGACGATGATCAAGCAGCAGGGTACGAAGACCTTTCGACGCGTCCTGAAGGTGCTATACGGTCGCCCTCCACCAACGTCAACAGGTCGTCGTGGGTTGTTGCCTTCGCACACCGTCTCCCTGCCGCGAGCCATGTGCCTCACGATTGCCGATCGCTTGCACACGAGCTCGAAAGTGCTGCCGTCGTCACTACGGACGTTCAACCGCATGCACGTCGGCTATCTGTACAACTAAGTAGGACGAAAAAGAAGGCGACATGATCAGGAGCGCTCGGCTGTTCATGTCGAAACACACACACACACACACACACAAACCAAAGCAAAGATATAAAAAACAAACCGTCGAAAGGATCCAAAACATCCGCCCAACGTGAGCTCTGCATACAATCCGCCAAGCGCCTACTTCGTAGGTGCCCAATAGTCTAAAATGTCCAGTGCAACGGCGCAACTCTCGCGCACGACGGGAACGGTATCTCGGAGGTGGTCCGTCAGGATCGCTTCGCACTCGGCCGTACCAATCGCTCCCAGTGCCTCAGCTGCCTCGTGCCGCACCATGCGGTGTTGCGTCTCATCCAGCAGCACCTTCTTCAGCGCCGGCACAGCCACTGGGTTCTCCATCTGACCCATCACGTACGCCACCTCGTGCTTGAACAGATCACTCGGGTCCGTGAACGCATCCGCGAGAGCCAGTGCCGCTTCCTCTGTATTCCGATTCCGCAAGGAAAACATCGCGCGGTACTTCGCAAACAGATCGCCCGAGTGGTCCAATAGAATCGCGCGCAGCGCCGCCGTCGAAACGCTCGTTTCCGCGGCCGGGGCGGGGTCCTCGCTTAAGTACGGATTGCGGTCCACCTCGCGCTCGCTGATCTCGCCACTGGCTTTGGCCCGTTTGTACTCGATCAATTTGGCCGCCAGTTTGCACGTTTCCGCTACTTCAGCCACCGCGTCGGCGCTGTACTGCTGAAGTACCGCGAGCGACCGCTCGGCCCCAATGGCCCCGAGCGCCTCTGCCGCCTCGTGCCGCACCATGCCGTCGTCCGTCTCGTCTGCCAGCACGTGCTCGAGCGTGTCACAGGCTTCCGTCATCTGGAGCTGACCAATCACATACGCCAATTCGTGACGCACCAGCTCCGAGTCGTTGCGGTTCAGCAGTGCCGTCAGTAACACCTGCAGGTCCGCCAGGCGACCGCGCGAGCGCAGGTAAAAGATGGCGCGTGTGCGCTTACCCACGGGCTCAGACAGGTCCAGGAGCGCGTCGCGCAGCTGCTCGAAGCTCGGCGTCGTGTCGTGCGTGGGGTGGGCGACGACCGCCTCGGCCACTTGCGATGGCATTTCGTCGGACTCGTAGTGGCCAGTCAGTCAACTGGAGGGTCAAACATGTGGGTATGCGCGACGATGGGTTACGTGGGGGGGACTGAGCGTGATTGTCGAAGGAAGCTATAAGATTGCAGAGGGCGAATGTATTGTGGTATGTATTTTATTCCGTTTGGAAGCGTGCCAGCTGTCGCATGATGCGCGCATCGAGGAGGCACGCATGTGATTGGTTAGCTTTTCTCGTTTTGTAACGGGCTATTTTCTCTAGTTTAGTGGACTTCAGGTCGCGTTTATGCGTAGCTGGCACGAGTGTCGGACGAATGTCAAGTGTAGGTGTCACGTTTATGCAACTCTGTTGTTAATTTGGAAACTAGAAAAGAGACGAACGGCACACAGCAACACTTAAAACGAGCTTGTGGCATGCAACACATGTTGCGGGAATGTGGCTCTGATTGAAACGCGCTATTTTCGGCCAAACGCGTCTTTTGTGCGCAGGTGTAAAAAAATGAGTCGAGCAAAAAAGAATGAAGCGATCGTCAGGCGTTTTCACAGCCACGCGATATTCACTGGCAACGCTCTTTGTAGCTGCGGTACAGCAGCATTGCTCGTGGTCAAATGGCGTCTCTCCAACTTGTCCCTGACTTCTTGCAACACACAGCCTTTTGTTTACCGTTTCAGTGGCCACCCTGTTTTGCACTTCCAGTACTTCACGCAATCTCACTCATGCTGATGAGCAGGTACGCTCAGGCGTCGGCCAAGAGCCACATGTCCGACCACAACACAGAGGTGCCATGTGCAAGAAGTGTTGGTCTGCGACCAGTATCACCGCGCATCAACGAGCTTTGTCATTGTGCCGATAACGCCACACCTTCAGACGCTCGATCTTTTGTCATGATAGGTACACTGTGGTCAAACACACTTGTCGCCTATCGATAACGACAAGAGTTGCGAGTCATTACTACATATGACTGTAGTCGAGCCTAGCAAGATGTATCGCCTACATGTCGAGCGCCTTCACGCGCTTTAGAACGAACATGCAGCGACTGCAACACGCCGGTAGATCGAAACTCAGCACCTATTTGAGATAGTAAGTCCTACAACAAACACGTCGAATGCACGTTTGCTGAGAAAGTACAAAAGGCAAGTCAAACAAGATGGAGCGAACCGCTTCGTCGTGTGTCACGAAGCGTACGCGCGTGAACGGTGTGCTGGTTGAATGCATGACAGCAGCTGCATGCGTGACGGTCAAAATGCACCAGCGCTACACACACAGTATGCACTGTCAAGTGACGTAGAAATTGCTGTCGAACAGCAGCTGCAATGCGGCGACTGTAGTCCAGCAACAGAGCGGATGGCAGACCACAGCAAAAGCCTCGTGGCAGTCCAGAGGTCACATTGACAAGAAAAGTGCGTGTCTGCTACTGCAAGCGACAAGTTCTGCCCAAGCACATGCTGGTTGCCAACAAGCACACCAGCTCCACGTCGAAGTGAGCTTGTGCTATTGAGCAAACAACTCCACTGATCAAGAACAGCGAATATCAGCCCCAGTCCGTCGATATCAAAGTACTCTTCGAGCGACGCCACTCACCCTCTCCTTCGGTCAAGCGATTGTTCTGCCAGTTCAGCGTGACGCAAAGGTGTGGTCGACTCGATAAAACGGCGCGTCGTTTCGGTATTTGAATTGACAGATTGTGTATGTGCATGTGTATGTGTATGTCCTTCCTAGCTGCCCCACCGCGGCGGAAAAGGCGTGAGCTAGCGGTCATGTGCCTGACGCTCAACTCCATCGTCTCCTCGTTGCTGCGGCGGAAGAAACAGTCGCGTTCGTCCCAGTACGTCGTCCCGTGTGTTTACGTTCTCTTCTTTGGTGACTTTGATGGCCAAAGTGTTGTGCGCGTCTAGTAAGTCGGTCGTTTTCACGCAAAACATGTGCTCAGATGTGCGACTCGAGTCACGTCTGCGCGTGACGACGACGACGACAACAACGACGACGATAGTGACGACGAGTGGGGCATTGTCCATCGTGCCAATGTACCGCCAAGAAGAGTGTTTCTCGAATCAAGTCGGCTGCAGATGGAAACTGCGTGCCGAGGCGTTCGAGTGTCGCTCGTTCTCGTTGTCACGTGGCCACCGAGTCACGTTCCCTTCCGTCTCCGCCTGCAGCAAACGCGAGCAACGTGGACATTCGAAGCAGCTGCTGCTACAATGTGCTCCCCGTACAACACATGTCGCTTTGTGCAGAAGCCAATGTCTGATGTTGGCTTCGTGACGTCGTCGCTGTTGGATGCGTACGTGTCCGATCGACTTGAGCGCGCTGCTCGCCGGCATTTCGAGTGGACAACAGGCAGTCGACTCGGGAGCACCTTCTCACCACTGCCACATAAAGTCACGAGTGCGCACGCCCACGCAGCGGCGATCACGAGGAAACGGGTCACGCACTCGACTGCGAGTACAGGCACAAAGGCGTCCGAGCCGTTGTCAGCTACTGCTGCGGAGGTGTCGACTCGACATGATCCGAGTCAGACTGGCAATTGCAAAGACACTGAGCGACACCGCCACGTGGCACAGGCCAAGCGACCGACTGGTCGCTTGCGCACACCTCGTCGGAGGCCATTGCACAAGACCGCGTCACGGTACTTATTGTACAAGAATACGACCGCATATCTCAGGCGGCGCACGGAAAACCTACGTCGGGCGCGCGCGCTGGGATCGTCACGTCAAAGGCAGGACAAGACAGGCGGGTACATGCTGTAGGTAGGTACTGCATGACCCGCCAGCAGTCGCAGCGTCACGCCATTGTGAGTAGTTTCGGCGATGCAGCGCTGCATGTCACCATAACTTATGCTCCACATACAAATGCACGTACACATACACATACACAGACAGACAACCGAACGGAAGAAGGCGGCGCTGTGTTGAATAGCTTCACTTGTGTGTTTACGCTCAAGACCCGCCCGAGTGAGGAGCTCTACTACCACGCAGACATACGTGGACCATAGCATTTGCAACCGTCGCTCGTTGCGTGCGTTATCGCCACTGACGCCTCGGGCACTGCAAGAGACGTGACGGCATTGTCCAGACCACTGTCGGCAACGCGGAGCACATGGCCTGCGGTCGTATTCAGCACGACGACAACTGGACCCGTGCAGTTCGTGCCCGCGTCGAGAGCCAACTTCACTTGCCCGTGGTCAAAGTACGGGGACCCCGTTGCTCGAAGGGGGTTGTCCCCTCTGCGGACGAGCGGGGGCCGCCGAGGTCCGCACAGGGCTCGCCGTAGCACACATTGGTGGTCGATAGGGCGTTACTGCTCCGGCGGAGTCGTATGTGACAAGACACATTGCTCTCTCTCTCTCTCATTCTGTCGCCTCAACACGTGACGAAGCCACTGCCCGCGTGCAGATTCCACACGCCGCGCACGAGACCCCACACGCGCGAAAAGACAAACATGTAACTCGCGCCAAACTCGCCGTCCCGAGACAGGTCGTGGTCGTCGCCCAACTCGCGGATGCATTGCTGGTAGTGCTCGACGTTCGCGCCGCCCGCGTGCCGCGACGGCGCCCGCGAGAGTCCGCCGTTCGCAAACGACTCGCGCACGGTCTCCATGTTCCAGCAGCTATCGAACACGAGGCGTCGCCGCACGTGGCGGCGGCTCAGCAAGTGCGACAAGTAGTAGTCGTCGCCGAGGAAACACGCGCGCGACATGTTGGCCACGTGGAACGCGGCTGCCGTCGCGTCGCCCATCCCAAAGAACTTTCGCTTGACGGCGACGCCCCCGGCCCCGCCAACGAACGACACCTGATTGACGCCAATCGCGAGGCTCCGGCCGCAGTAGAGCCCGTCTTCGGCCGAGATCCACCCGCCCAGCACCGCAATCGCGTCGTGCGGGTACTTTTGCGTGTAGTGCTGCACGCGCTCCGCGAGCTGCGGCGGGTACACGCGGTCGTCGTCGCCGTAGACGAGCACCGTCTCGGGCTCGGGCTCCATCAAGAGCGCGCCCAGCACTTTGCTTGCCGGGCCAAAGTCCGTGTCGAGCACCACGAGGCGCACGGTCGGGTGGTACGCGCTCGGCCCCGTGGCGAACGAGACGCCGTGAACGTGCGCCCGCGTGAGTGTCGTGTCGGGCGCGAGCAGCCACGTGGGGATCGCCACGACGGCGTTGCGGTACGTCCGCGGGATCACGACGTACACGACGGCGAACGCGTCGGTCTGGTGCACGAGGCCCGCGAGCGTCGGGCGGATCTGCGCAATGCCGTCCGACGTCGTCGTGAAGCTAAAGACGACGCGCGGGCGCGTGGTAAGGGGGTGTCGGGTGGCCGCCGCCGCACCCGACAGCGTCACTGCACTTGAGGGGCCACTGGACCACAGGAAGAGCGCAATCCACGCGACGGTCGACGCGAGAAAGCACGTGAGCCACCGCTTGTAGCGCGTGGGGTCGCCCGTCGTCTTAGGGTCAGTGGCCGACGCCGCCTGTCGCGCGACGGGCGTCGTGGGCAACGGGTTCACGAGGCGCTGCCGTCGCGAGCTGCCGCAGCCGCAGCGGCACAGCAGAGTGAGCACGAAGAGGCCCGTGAGGACAGCGACGAGGGCGACGCGGGGGATCATCACTTGCTCCGTGTACAGGTCCGTGCAGGTGGCTGTGCTACCAAAGACGTGACTAGACGACGACGTGGACGACGACGTGGACGACGACGTGAGGCTGCTGCTGCTGCTGCTGCTGTTGCTATTGACGGCCGTCCGAAGCGACGGTGCGGTCATTGCCGTCGCGGAAGAAAAGGAGTGCGTCGCTGTCAACACAGCTGTCGGCACAGTGGAGTGGACTCGGCGAGAAGGGGAATGGCCGTACACGTGCGCGCGAAAGAGAGGCGGACGTCGAGTGGGTTGCGTTGTGAGTGACGGCAAGTTCACGTGGCGGTCGCCGCACGAGTGAGTGAGTGAGTGAGTGAGTGAGTGGGAGGGAGTGGGTGCGTGGGTGGGGAATTGATGACGGCAACCGCGAGCGGAGGAGAGGAGGGACTGGTGGCGACTCGCGTGTGTCCCAAGGGCATCACGGACCACCAGCAGCACGACGACGCAGCTGCGTCCCTTTGTGCGCCGTGTAAACACTTGGGGCCAGTGACAGCAGCCGAGCGCCCAGCAGCTGTGTCGACGCGCGTGTTGTGCAAAGGGGTTCGCTCGTTCGGTTCGAGACGACGGGCAGTGGCTCTTTTCGTCGGCGATCGGGACCAGAGGAGACGCCTCGCAGGTGGTGGCGCGAGAGAGCGGCGAGTTGATGTGTCGCGGGCCGCGGCCGAGCGGTGGAATCCGATTGGGACGACGGAGCTGTGCAAATCAACGGCGCACGATTACGCCACGACGATCGGGCGATGGCAGCGCCGCCGGCTCCGTGGGTTGCAAACAAGTGCTCGCGTTGGAGGCCGAGCAACAGCGCCATGCGGTCGTGGGGGGGGGGGGGGGAGGGACGTGGCTGGTCGTCCTTCATGAGCGCTCTTGACGTTCTTTTGTATTGGAATCTCGAGATGGTCTCACTGGTGGAGGTGGACGATCCCGTATGTGGGCGGGAGGATACGACTACGGACTGACTGACTGACTGCCCGGCGGAGCGATCGTCGTGTCTCGTGCTTGGGCCATGTGCCTCATTGTGCAACGCGCCCAGTCAAGCACCGAGCGACTGGAACCTCAAGCTGCATGTCGGACGTTGCTCGATCCGATGCGCTCGCTCGGCCGACGCAGCAGTCTCGTGTTTTTACACGGGCTCTTCGGTAAACCCACGTGGAAGACGCGGTCTCTACACTTAGTTGCGGCGCGTCCGTGCGAGGAAAGGAAAGAAAAGAGAGCGAAAACGGATTCGTCGCACCCACTTTGGCTGGAAGCAGTGGAGAACCGACCCATGGCTGGCTGGCTGACTGGCTGGCTGTGGGCAGCTACATCGGGAGCCCCACCGCCAGTGACGGGAGCACTCTCCTCACTTTCGGCGCTGTTGCAGCAGTAACGCGGTCGCTCTCAAAACGCGTAAATGGTCCGTGTTAGGCGCTTTCCCTACTCGACGCCTCGCCTCATCTCAGTTCCAGAGACCACGGATGACGCATCACTGGGTCCCGCGCCCTCGGCTTTCTCGCTCTTCAGAAGCTCCAGACATGTCGCTCATCATCATCATCATCATCATCATCCCTGGACGTGAATCGACCGTCAGGTACTCGCAGGTACTCTCTCTCTCACACGCACATCAACACACACATCAACACACACATCAACACACACATCAACACTCTCTCTCTCTCTCTCTCTATCTCTCTCTCTCTCTCTCTCTCTTCTTTCTCTCTCTCTCGCTACTGAACTCGAGACGCCTTTCGCGGGGCCGCACGGTACTTGTCGCGTGGGAAAGCACGACCGCGTCCGTGTCAACTCTTCCGTTCCCCGATCTTCAATGGCCCCCCCCCCGCCCCGTCGCTTCGCCCATGAGAGGACTTCGCTCGCATCAACAGCGAACGTCATCATACGGCCCTTTCCGTAATCACTCGGCCCGATTTCGGCAAAAGCCTCGCAAGCCACAAACCCGCATCCGGATCAGCTTTCGAACAGTAACGGGCTGAACGGCAAGCGTCAACACTGTAACGGCAACGATCGTGAGTGACAATACGCTATGCAGTAGTAAGGTCGGGACCCTTCGGCCTCGAATTTGGCGGCTTGTGGACTTGAACGACCGCTCCGTCTCTGTCTTTCGCCATCTCTTCCTCTCCTCCTCTGCTCCCACCTCTCGCTTTCTCGCCTACGATTGGTATTGGCTGCCGCGAGTATCAGTCATTGAAAGCCGTGCCATCGACCATGTCACACTCGTTGATCTGCGCGTACTAAGACTCTCTGTTCGAATAAGTGCAAACGATCGTTACGACAAAAAACGTCATTGGAAAGGAACGCAAAAGTATACGCGAGATCGTGCGGGCATTAGCAGTCGCTGACACCCCATATCTCTGCTCGCAGTGCTCACAATGGTAGTGTTGACCCTGCGGCTGGTCATGTCAGTACCGCGCAACTCGTTCGTGATGTAAATGATACACTAAAGTGTCTTGACACATTCTAGTGACGAACGTGCGATGTATGACGCAGCGACGTACACATCCCACGTACCCATTGCAACCCTTTGCGTCCAGCACGCATTGGCAAACGGCTTTTGTTTCAGCTCACGTGTGTCCTATTGCATCCATCGCCTGCACTTGTGTCGGGTCGTCCGCTTTCTCACTGCATATGATCCCTGACCCGTTCTTCCTGGCTATGGCCACACTCAGCAGACCTTCTTGTCGTACGTTTCAAGCAGCTACATCATCAAGTTGGCTGGATGGGTAGACCCTCGGAAGTGCACAGGCTTCAGCCAATCACTCCGTCCTGCGTGAGTACCTGACAAGCTACGCGAAGACGGGCACACGGATGGGGTTGTCAAGTGCTTTCACTTTGGGTCTACGACTGCGTCACTTCGGCTTGTAAGATTGCAACGGCACTGCAGAATGAACCGCAACGGTCAGTGCCGTCTCGAGTCCTTGTGGTGCATGTGGTAGCCGCACGATGGAGGAAAACGATGCGGTTGTGCGTGTTGTCCTCGTGTTTACGAAAGCTGCGGTAGCAACTGCACTTGTGCTCATGCTTCAACGACTAATCGATTGCGTGGAAGTCGCATCCAGTGGTGACAAATCGCGAGCTGTAGGCGCTGTATCGTGCGATAGGACGAGCGATTCTTGACGTGGCCACTACGTAGAAGAGGACGAGCGACGGGCAGCGCGAGCGATCGCACTTTCGAGAAACATCGATCTGCCGTTCGTCCAGATGGGTACAACATGCGCGCGACTACTGCATTGAAAAAGGCAAAAGGCACTAGACGCGACGCGACGATGCAGTCAAAAACAACCACAGAAATGGCTCGTTGAACATGCAGAAGCCGCGCATCATAGAGCTCTTGTGCGTCTGTCTGTACAGCTGTCTTCGCACGCACGAGCACAACTGACGATTCGCGTCAACTCGGTCGAATCAGATGTTCTCGCTTTTGTCAGTCTCCAGATCTGACCTAGAACCCCCTGGCCAGATTCTGAATCCACCGCCCCCCCATTCAAGATCTCCTATTTCTAGCCTTTGTAGTTCGAGCCTTTGTAGTTCGAGCCCTCTTAGTTCTAGCCCTCTTAGTTCTAGCCCTCCTAGTTCATCAAATAGCCAGCCACTAATCTCAATATGTCCAAGTGGAGCAAAAAGCACCGACCACCTCCAGGCTTCGAGTACATTCAGCCCGTCCTGGACGCGCTGGAGCGCGAGCTGCGGGAAAAGATGAACGAGCCGCACGAAGGGAAGCGGCAGTGCGAGGCGCTGTGGCCAGTGCATCAGATCAACTGGCAACGCAGTCGCTATGTCTACGACATGTTTTACAAGTACCACAAGATTTCTCGAAAAGTGTACGACTACTGCGTACAGTGCAAATTCGTGGACGCGAATTTGATCGCCAAGTGGAAGAAAA
Source organism: Hyaloperonospora brassicae (assembly GCA_947650285.1). Classification (NCBI taxonomy): domain Eukaryota; phylum Oomycota; class Peronosporomycetes; order Peronosporales; family Peronosporaceae; genus Hyaloperonospora; species Hyaloperonospora brassicae. The sequence goes on along the minus strand of CANTFL010000417.1, from coordinate 58,988 downwards.
GGGGCTACGAGCGGCTCTGCAGTACGTTTGCCATCAATCCCAAGAACTACAACTACGGGACAGTCAGTATCTGTCGCGTCCCGAGGCAGCAGCTGTCCGAGGGACAGGTTGTCCAGGAAAAACACAGTGGCTGTCGCGGCTGTGCGTCTGGACCGGGAGGATACTATAACATTTTTGGCAACAAGTACGGGCAGTACTTGGCTCGGATTCAGCTAGCGAGGGAAGAGAGGGAGGAGACAAAGAAGAAGCAGGTGTGGGCGACCGAGCAAGAGGAGAAGGAGTACGAGAGTGGAGGAGACGAGAAGACGAAGAAGCGACAGCGAGAAAAAGGGAGGAAGAGAGCAAAGGAGCAGTGACGAGAGTGGCAGTGAAGAGGACGAGGCGGAAGAGACAGATGCGCCGTCGTTGAAGAAAAGAGGAGAGGACGGAGGAGAGAGGAAGGGAAGGAGGAAGAGGAACAACAGCACGAGGCGGACGAGTGAGCAAGAGATGGAGCAAGAACAGAGGGCGCAGAGTGGACGATGAACACGTGATCGGATCGAACGAATAGCTCTCGTCTGCTCTGGACGATATGTTGATTACTTACCAAATAAACGGAATCAGATTCCACTTGGGCAGCTCATCTTGTCGATCGCGGAACTTGTTTTCGATCCACTGCGAGTTGAGGTGGGCGAGTAGAACTTGATTGGCCATCACCCAGGCACCCACGAGGTAGAGCATGGCGGTCGTGCCGCCAGTGACCAAGACGAAACTCACGTACAGCATTACTTCCGTCGCGTAGAGCGGACTGCGCACCACGTTGAACCAGTCACCGCGGGGAACCACATGTACCATGTTGTTCGCACGCTTTTGCTTGGCCAGCAGCGAGTTACAGCGCATCTGATGGTACGACGCAACGACGAAAAGCAGTATACCGAGTCCAGTCAGTAGTCGACGACCGTTTGTATCGGAGTGTGGCGTGGTCGCGTCTGGATCGAACAGGACCGACAAAGGCGTGGCCACGTAGTGGTACATGCCTACGAAAAGTACTGGGAGCACCGACAGTGTGTCAGTCAGTCAACCAACCAGCCCACTTGTCCCGCGAATGCGAATACAAAAAGCAGCACGTTTCGACGTACTACTCGCATGCATTTTGGCAGTGCCAAACTCCGTGACCAGGACAGACTCGACAGCGCGCCGTGTCGTATGCGCTGCAAACAGCATAAGAAACGCGATAGCGTGTGGCTGGATCGTAATACCAGTGCCCTCTTCGTGGACCGTCGGCGCGGGATGGGCGACGTGAAGCGCGCATTGGACGACTCTTGTGTTTTGCCAACACACCATAGCGAGCACGATACCATTGCTGTGTATCGCTCCAATGAGGTAGAACCACGTCCAGTAGCTCTTGGGCAATTCCACATGCAACAGCCGCAGAGGGGGAAGCCGCGCCAAAGTGCGTGTCTTGCCCTGCAAGACAAATCCGCGACATAACTCGCTTCGGAACGACAGTAATGCAGCAACCAGAGCTAGCACCCACGTGAGTTGCCAGAGCACTAGCATTCCCATAGCCGGCAGAAGAGTTTCGACGGAATGAATGGTGCACACAGGTCGTTCGAAACGATCGCGTAAAGCTGAATGAGCAACAGGTTTGCAGCGTCGCAGGAATCCGTTGTATGGGGTGAAACATATGTCGCTCGAAAATGATGACGTACGGGTTTTGTTCGCCACGTGCACGTACCACATGGCGTGACACCGCTTGGCAAACGAGTCCATAGCTGCATGTCAAACGTTTCGGCTTGGGACACAGACTCGACCGACTCGATCAAGACAATGTCAGCAACTCACTCGCTGAACGTCACAGTGCAGCAATCACCACCGCGTAAATCGCGTAGTCTCTAGAAGCCACGAAAGATGACGACGTCGGTGGCTTGCGGAGAAGAAACAGCTTGAGGTCGACGCTGGTTTCCCTCAGCAAGTCAAACTTCGGTCCAACTCTTGCGGCCTTTGTCCACTTCTGCGGCTTACGTCCGAGCACTGCTGTGATCACGTGTGGCATTTGCAACCAGCTCAACTACCCTCAAACCACAACGGCACATCAAACACGTCCAGCACCCAAAGACCAATGGTTTTACCCGAATCTTCTTGTATTGTGTCAGTAGCCACAGGTAAACACTTCTCGCTCCATGTCCACTTGGTCCAATCAAACACCTAACTTGCTTCATCAGCGACGAGAGAGCGAGCCCTTAGTCGTAGCCTTTCTTCGAAAAGTCCACAAACACCGTCTCCTTCGCAGGCAGCGGCGTCATGTCAATGTTGATTCCTTCCAGAGGCGACAGCTCCACGTCGTCCGGGATCTTTCCGTCCGGGAAGCACACGTCCAGTGGAATCGGCGCATTGCGCATGTAAAGAGTGCCGCCAGGCATGTAGTTGAAGATATAGCGGTCCGGATGCGTGTAGTGAGCCACCTTTTCCTGCGCCTCGCGCACTAGGCGCTTTGCAAGGCTAAGGTAGCAGCACCACGTTTGCAACAACAATAACAGCAGCAGCAGCAGTAACAACAACAAAAATAATCATACCAACAATAGCAACAACAATAACAATAGCAACAATAACAATAGCGATAGTAACAATAAAAACAAGAAGAACAATAACATGAGTCAATAAAACCTCGACCGACTCCGATTTACGGAGCCCACACGACATAGACGATCGATAAAACGCACCCGGATTCGGGGTCCAGCGGCCTGTGGGCGTCAAACTCGGCACGAATCTTCGTGGCCTCTTCGTTCCACAGACGGCGGTCGATGACCCACGAGTCCAGTGTCTTGAGCGACTGCTTGTACAGCCGCTGCACCTTTTGCTTGTGCGAGAGCGACGGGGGAGCGCCCACAAAACGCCCCACCACCTCGCGCAGCGTCGCGTTCATATTGGCGTTCACTACGGGCTTCACCATTGTCGTCTCCTGGCTCTGCGGCGTCCCTCGCTTCGGGTTTCGTTCGAGCAACATGCGGTCGCGTGTTGCAGGAAGCGAGCGGTCCGGTTCACTGAACCGATGACGTGCTTGCTTGCCCTTTTTATAGTCAGTTGAGCTGCAGACGGGTTTCTCACCTGACGTCGCCGCGACGTGCTGGTGTGGAATGCCGTGACGTAAATTTCACACGCCTCGTTCGACTGCAAAATAACATACTGGAAAGATAAAGCCGTCGACACTGCTTTGTTTGCGTAAGGTACTCTTGCTGTGAATGCTGTGACAGTCAGTATAAGGCTGTTTGAACATGGTGCAGCCACTGCTTGACATCGTGCAGCGTGTTGGCGGCCACTTTCTATCCCGCGTCTAGTGGTGTGTGATCGCGTCGTAGAGCTATAAGCACTGATAAAATCGTGCAACTTTCGTGCGAACACAGCGTTGTCGGTTACTGGACGCTTGCTCAGAGCAACATCAAACCTGCTTTCCTTTCTTACGCGACACGTAAACCTTTGTATTGAGTCGAGAATGGACGAACACTAATAATGCGAAGCATGGCAGTGAGATTTTACCATTTGTTTGCCTATGTGAGTACGCCATAAGCAAGTACGGCCCATGTTTGATGTAATCGACCAGCGCCACGAAGCGCAGAGAATGGGAGCGCTTTGTGGTTTGGTGGCAAGCGCTGCGGCCTTGAACAGCAGCTACTTTTTGCAACGGAAGGAAGCGGTGACTGGTTTGGTGTCGTTCCTGCAAAGCAGTGGGTGTACCGGCAAAGCATAGTACGTCGCAATTCAGCTTGGAAAGCGCATTGCTTCAAGACTGCCCGCAAGCCAGCAGCTCTTTGCCAATGCCTGGAGTTACTATGCTCAGCAAATCCAGTATCTGGGTTGCTGGTATCTCGAAGGGTGGAAAGAGAGAAAAGAGAGAGACGAAGGCTGGTCGTGCCTGTGTGCGCAACCGTACTAACAAACGCGACGACAGACATGAGATAAGGAGAGAGCAGAGAGCTTCCTCTTGCCGCAGAGCGAGGAGAATGGCCATCGACTTCTGACGCTTCCGATGTCGTGTACAACAGATGCAGAATGGCTCAAATTGTCCTCATCATATCTCCCTCACCATCGACCAGAGAGCTTGAGAACGACCAGCAACGCGATCGAAGCACTTTCAATAGCGTCTCACACTTGCGCATGATATAGGCAATTGCCTTCAAGTCGCAGTAGCATCTTGCTCGGGTGGCCATTGCGACCGCATATGCCACATTCTGTAGGTCATGCGAAAGGTGGATACACGATTCGAACGGCCTGCGAGAAAGAGACGCGGTCGGAGAGACCACCGCGCTTTTGACTTCCAGCAATCTGCACCTGCATCGATTGATACACCTAGTGCCTTCATGCTAGCAACGTTTCGAGCTCGCGTGGTGCATGTGCTAGCTCCTGTTGACCCCATCAGCCCGCCAGTGTTGTCACCGTTGCACCGAATTAGCCGGGAGCGGCTGATGTGTGGGACTTCATGGGCTCGACTGTTGGTCTTTTCATTTCCTACGTCTTGTCGTGTGAAAAATCCTACGTGAACGTCCGCCACGAGAAGTGGAATACAGACCGGTGCAAGTCGATGGTCGGAGTCATTTTCACGGGATCTGTCGTTTGCGCCGGGCGCACCGTGCAAGCATTTGTGTCTGTCTTTATCTTTGAGGCTGCGTAAAGTTAGAGAAACAATCAAGTACATGAGACATGCGCCATCTGCGACGAAGCTCTTTGAGTCAACGAAGGAAAACAGCTACGTCGATCATCCAGCGAGCTGGTATGGTGCCTCCGCAGCTCGTCTGACGAATTGTTAGCGGCTCACAAGACTGTTTGTTCGGTCTGATGTATTCAAGAAGATTACTCGTCAACTTCACGCGCGACGACTCTGGTGACTTCTCGACGTTTCATCTACCGCGTCTGCACTTGGCGCTGCTGTTTAAGTAGGAGCCGTCTTCAGTTGCCACATCGTCCAGATCTCGAGTAGTTCGACGAAGCATCTACAAAGGGTGTCCAAGCCCTCTTGCATAATGCGTCGTTGCGGTACGCTTCGTTGGCAGACCGCAGACCTAGCTACTGCTACACCGTCCCATTCTCCTTTATCTTTCGTAGCCCACCGGCTTGCGATTCGACTTTGCCCTGTCCAGGCAAGTTAACTGCCTTCTTAGGCGGACTGCACAGCGCGAGCACAGTTCGTAGACTCGCCCATATATCGAACAAATTATAGACGTCCCACATGATGTAGTCCTGGTGCATGGTCTTCAAGGCTTCCAAGGTGTAACATGTCAATAAAGTCTTGGCCATGGTCCTTTGGCGGTCATTTACATGCACCAACGCCGTGTGCAAAAACCACAGGCTCAACTCGGGACGCTCAAAAATGTTGCTCCCTTCCACGTGAAGATTTAACAGCTTGAACACGTCGAGTGACGTTTTTTTATTCTTCGTCCAGTATTTCACCAGTTGCATCTCCAATCTTGTCACCAACCGACGCGCGTCTCTAGGAATTGGGGACGCCCGAAAAGCTTGGACCAGTTTTAGATCCGTGTACGTCTTCGCTAGCACCTCAGCAACCGACACCATGTCGTTCGGATTGCGCTTATTGTAGCGATCCACAATCGCAACCCAACGCTTAAACTTGGGGGTGAACAGATTTTCTTCCAGCCCAGTGTCGAGCTCAAACCGCTTGAAAGTACCAACTACGAAGTCTCTGTCCTGCGGCCAACGAGCTCGAATACTGTTCAAGGCCTGCGACCGCAACGACTTGAAGTAACGTCTAACTGACGGCTTGCTGGTCGAAGAGAACATAGGACTGCGAGCGCTTCTCGAAAACATCGACTCCAACGAGTTGAACGAGGACCATGCTGGCGACATGATGTTCGGAGAGACAGGAGGAGATCGTTCCTCGGTCTCGTTAAGCCGTGCGAACTTCCCGGTAGCGACTTTACCACGGGCTATTGCCGACGATTCCGCGCCGGACGTGGTCTTGTTTGGGACTAGTGCTCCCGTGACCGCGTCGGCTCTTACCAGCACAGCAGTGCGCACAACGAGTGCATACAGCAGCAGCACAGCGAGAGCTGTGCAGTGCATGCGTTGAGCTTCCGGCGGCAGCTTGGCAAATGGCGAACATTCGTCGCAAAGAGAGGCTATCCCGACGAGAAGGAATCTGCTAGAAGGCAGGACGTTGACTGGTTTTGTGTGGCTGGCGACATGTGACATGGGCTCAGCCTCCGCTTATGGCCTTCTGTTTCGTTCCTTCTTTACGCAGTCATGCAGCGGATGCGCTCTAAGTCGTAATCTTTGCTCATGATATGGAAGAGCTGTCTCATTCTCGAGCAACGTTTGGCCTCTGTGCGACAGACGAAGGCCTTCCGTTCCCGTCACTCCCGTATGTGGCAGCCAAATCGTGAAGAGCCGGACTCTGATCCGGTTGCATAAGTCAGCTGAGATGACTGTCGTTTCCATTGCTGTTTACTTAAGCTCACTGCCCTATGCAAACGTGATAATGGCGACTTTTGCAAATACTTGGTTAAGATCTAATTCTGGATTAAAACGCGCAAACTCGGGGAGAGGCTAAATGCACCGGGCATTATCGCTGAATACACCGCGCGCCTATCCAGTAGACTTATTGTTTACATGACAAAAGTGGTATCACATCCAGACCACGTCTATTCGAATAATACAGTATAAGCTAAGTAGAAATGCACCTGAAACATAGCCAAGCTACGCGAATTTAAATAAATTACATAACAAGATAATTGAAAATGCACCCGCGGCTTAACATTTAATCACGTGTCCTAGCTTGAAGAGAACGGATAACTGCTATGTCACAAGAGGAAGCTGACGCCGTGGCAATGGTACCTGGGGCATCAGCGGAGACTTTACGGTCTGAAAAGGCTGAACTATCAGACAAAAAAGAATAATTACCTGTTGTACATGACTTCAACACGCACACATATCCGTAGAGCAGCTCCATCTTGATGCATCTGGACGACCTTATAATTAATATCGTCAATCCATATCGTCGCACGTCGCGCCGCCGGTAGCGCTGAGAGTATGGTCTTGCTGATACAACGGGAGTGACCGGTCGGGGAGTTGTTCACACAAAGCGTTGACCCGGCACTTTCTTCTGGAGCGTACTCGTCATACATAGCCACGAGCTCGTATGAACGGCCAACCTCTTTTTGTTCCGCGATCTCGCATTGACGTGAACCGACTGCTGTGAAGTCTCGTATTATTTTTCCTGTCGAACATGTGAGAAAACTGCGCTTGGCACCAATCGAGCGGCTGCGGGATACACTAATAGCAAAGCCTTGGCGTACGGCGTACTGATTCAAAGCCTCTGTAGTCGTCTTTTGACTGTCAAAAAACCCGACCGGTGGACATTATTCACAAATCCACGAGAGATCAGCGGCAGTCAGGATTATTCCCAGCGTCAACTTAGAACGTACCCTGATTGTCAGCGACGACATAATTAGTACCAGCATCAACGACCGAAGCAGTGGCAGCAGCAGTCGTAAAGGTGGATGAAGGGCTCATCATCATGCATTGGACAACGGAGGATTACTTTTTGAATTGACGTGGCTATGTTACAGGTGCATTTCGACTTAGCTTATACTGTGTTAATCGAATTGACGTGGTATGGATGTGATACCACGGTCGTCATGTAAACACTAAGTCTAATGGATAGGCGCGCGGTGTAGTTAGCCTCTCCCGCAGACTCGTCCTCGATACAATTTACACTTTTCGCGCTCAGTACCGCGGTGCATTCTAGAAGCTTAATGGCCTTTTGTAAATAAAATCAAACCCGTCACCCGATCAAGTCTCTTTGTACACAAACTACAGTCAGTTGGCAAATGTAACGACCTGGAAATGATCGCCCAACAAGAAGTTATGCGTCCATTGCTGCTTTGCTACTCACGGGACGTAACGAGGTGGACACATGCATGGTATTTTCATTACATATAAGGAGCCGCTATTCACCACTTATTTTCGCTAACCACCACTCACCCTCCATTTATGAATATTATGCATACTACTCTCGCGCTGTAATTGGCTAAATTTAAATGATAAAACGAATTAAATGAAATACAAACCTACCCAGCAAAATCATTTAGTTGTTGAAGAGTAGACATGTGTTATAACGCTTTTTATATTTACTTTATTCTGGTTGACTACGCAAGCGCAATCATACTGCTAATATACTTTTGGTGGGTATTCCAAAGTGCTTCCATTCGTCCTCGGCACCAAGAGCGTTGGACTTTACCAATGAAGTCACTGCGGGAGTTGAAAACGATGTTGCCGATATCTTCTCGTGCTGTGTCTTGCTTCTCCACAGTCGCCACATTGACGCACAGGCTGCAGAGATTTCATCACAACTTTAATATGCGATGGATCCCGCTGAGTAGACTATGAAACAGGAATCCTAGCGATGATGCCCAAAAGTATAAACAGGTTTTCCGCGTCCATGCTGTGCCAATGGGTTATAGAACTTCGCTGCCGGTAGCATATCTAGATGGTCACGGTTAACTCGCTATCTGTACGAAATTTCCCTTTCCAATTTATTGCTCATGTGCGCTTCATTCTTTCCTCGATTGATGTGGGTAGGTGCTTCATACATTACCTATTTTCAAAAAGGCTGCACAAATGACCAGTGGAGTGCACCAATATGTCCGTGCTGGTGTAAGTGAATATCAAACGTCGAAGTTTGTGTAACTATAGAGCGTTCGAATTAGAGCGAGCCAGTTTAGTACTAGTGAGCTCAATTCTCATAATATAATTAGCCAATCACAATTGCAGTAAAATGGAGGGTTAGTGGTAATTAGCGAAAGTGAGCGGTGAATGGTGGCTCCCTTTTTAATTGTGTTAGCCTATCACGATACTTCAAAATGGAGGGTGAGCTCATAGTGAGTGGTGAATAGCGGTTCCCTACATTTTTTATCTCTGGGTAAAATCTTAGTAGATGATGTCTAAATACAGCATCTTACAAGGATAACATTGGGAAACATTTCCTTTACAGATGATGTTCGATAGTGACTAACATCGCACTGCTTTCCGACTATCAACCAAAACAATTGCCATCGATGGTATTGAAGTCAGTCAAACCTGTAACATTACATGCTGAATGCACAAACGCAACACATCAGCCGAGCCAAGTCGGCTAGTTGAGCTATTACGTCGGCGTGTAATCCCTCCGCGGTTCGACCGTTCTGGTTTAGTTGTGCCTTTCGCCTAGCTGATTGCCTCGCAATCAATTTTTCTAGAAGCCTGTCTAATCTCAGCAGCTCATATTCCTCGCAATAATGTGAATTCGCAGCAAAGAGTGGATGCAGACGCTCTACGTACTCGTACAGGACGCCGGGGCAATTTACGCTCCCGAGCGTTTGACTTACTTTCTGTAGAGCGACTTTCAAATTCAAATGATGAAAAACAATCGGTCGAGCCATTGAATTAAACCAGGGACGAGGTAGCTTCAGGAGTTGTGGTAGCATGAATGTAGCCACCCCTCCGTCATAACAACCCTAACGAATGATTGCATTGTGTTAGGTACCACATTTCTTTGATTTGAAAAGGATTTTTATGCTCATGGGACGCACTTTTTTATCTTCAGTAAGCAAAAAATGGAATAGTTTTGAAGCACTGGGTGTACATAAATGCGAATTGGTTGGTATAGTAAAAAGACTTAACACACTGCTTACGCTCGCGAAGCAAGCGATCATTACACCATATCGTACCTGGATTGCGAAGAACAAGCCTTACATATGGAAGCGTTGCGAGAATTTGGACACCAAGCCAATGAGATACCGAATGTAGAGATTTGAATGCTTCTTACCAGACACCTCGAATTGGACGAGTAAGGATAAAAGGTAAATAACGTCAGATTTATTATATCAAATGCTGGGGGTCAGACTATCTTTGCAGTGTGCGCCCTTGTCAATTGCGTTTCATTAGGATGTGCGTACTCTTATCTACATAGGAATGGGCAAAATTGACGCTCGATGCCACATACAGCCGAGCGTTAAATCTTGACGTCTAGCTAACCGGTATGATGCTGGTCATCAACCGTCCAACTATAAATCGACCAAATGATAGATAAACATAGCGACTAGTTTGTGGAGCACTTTTAGCTGCTTGGGCCACCAGATATGAGTCAAAGTCGTGAACGGAGACGAACCAGATGGCTAAAAAAGGTGCAAAGGCGTTTCGCTATGTGGCCACTCCAGCACTCCTAAAGCCTGTAGAGAAGAACAGTGTATGCTACTGTTACACATGATATAGCGTATGTACAAGCTGGCTTGGTTGTTTAGCTGTAAGTAATTCATAGTCTCAAAAGCAACTTGTATTACTGCGATCATATTGAGTATAGATATCACACCTTTTTGTAAAAGGGTAAATTTCTACCACAAAGCGTCGCTCAGTTTGCAGGAACTCAAAGTATTGTATAATAGAGTCTGCAAATGAGTAGAAGCGAAATGTCAAAGAGTAATGAATGCATAAGCTCGTATAGCTCCATACTATTCGTTGCGATCCGAAGCCCAAAATGCAAACGACTCACCTGACTTTACAATTGCGTATTTTTTATCACTAATGATAATGTGTGCTTCACCATAACCTCGTATCTATCACCAGAAATGTGGTCCGTAAAGATATTTGCGAATTCCTATATCTTATCAGCACATTCCTCGCACTTTCAAGATCATTGCAAATGAGATGTCGAAAGCATCACACATTGTCTGCAAGGTTATAACACAATGACACGTAGGCCCAAACATGCCATATCATGCGATAGGGAAAGGGATGTATTATTCATGAACGACTTCGTCCATTTTTCATACATAGGTGGTAGTGGGGAGGGGGGGCTCTGCGATGCATCACAAATAGTTTGCACAGCGCTACCGCTCTATATGTAATGCTCGTCCACATAGCAATATTGATCAATGCAGCACTACATCAATAGTTTATTGTATGTGCTTCGTGAGCATCGAAATTGTCTGATCAACAACTTCCGATAGCCCGCTATGGCCATGTGAAAAGAAAAATCGCCCAGAAAAGCTGAATCGGATATCGCGTGAGCAGGCCACGCATATGAGGTTTGGGTGGCTCACATCATTTACATGAGAATGGCTTGTACCGTTTACATGATCTAGACCACTCCAGAATCGTTTGTGTGGCTAATGACATGCAATGCGTTGGACAAAGGTTGGTGGATTCTCACCATTTTCATTGATTTTACACCTTTCAGCCAAAACCTAGCATTGACCCTTCTTTTACTTATAATCACATCGTACATGCAACCGATTATTTAGGAGAGTTACTCTGCCCACACTCCTATTGCTTTGAGTAACACCGTTGTATATTGGATTGGAGTTTGCTATAGCAATGCGTACATGAAGGAGGAGAGATGCAGGTGGGTGGGTCTCACAACAGGAAGGTCAATTGCACACAATTCACATATGTAGTAGTTTTGCAATGTACCGAAAATATGAGACCGTAAGCTGTCACCAAGTTGGAGCAAATGATTACTAACTTGCATCCTGCCACTTTCGACCACTTCTGCAACATAATAGTAAAGCCACTTTTAATCATAGCCACTACAGCTTATCCTTCTCATTAGCCACTGGCTTCAACTGAATCTCATTCGCAACGTGAACGTGCGTGCTATACTCGTCCACGCCATCCCCACACATCAAAATTATTCCTGAGGCTGAATTTCCAGTCGGCAACAGCATTAGATTGCTGTTCAGAAGTATACGCGTGCTCAGGGTAACGGGATTTGACGAAAGGCTTGATCACAAGAACGACAATATACGTCAAATGTGACCAAGGTCCGTAATGTGAATGCGCAGATCCGCACCAACGTTGGACTAACTCACGCCAGCTCGAGATTTCGTATGTCTTGAGCGAGATTTCATTCAAAAGTAGGGCCAAACGAAATCTAAACGTGGTACAGTGCAGCCACATGAGAAAGCCGTCACTCTACCTGTTTGAGACCATTGAACTTACTGGATCTGAGTCATCGGGAAGACTGATGTTGCTAAAATGTGACGTTGACTGGTACAATAGACTTGTAGCTACTTTTTTTGTTATCCAAACAACAAACGAAGGGGCATGTGCAACGCATCTAATTTGTCGAATGGGTGAACAGGTGTGTAGAAGGAGATGCTGAATGGAAGTGCTCTGGTGTCAAGCTCTTTTGATGCATCGAAAGCTTCTATAGTTGCCAACTTGTACATATGTGATGAAAATAGAAGATTACCGCTTCTTTTGCTTGTCAAGCAAGTGTTTGGTTCGCAACAGGCATCATCATGTTTCGCTCACACAGTGTCAACAAAACAAACAAGCGCCGGATCCACTTACTCTCATTGCTGGAATGACAAGCCACCAAAATCCATTTCTCGGCTGGTGTGGAACAAGCTGTTTCCGAAACTTATTATTTGCGTGAAGCTTGTGAAAAATATATAGTGGTATGAAGAAAGGGTTTGGCAGAAAGGATGCAGCTTTCAGGATCAGGGGTGAATATGTGCATACCCTACATGTTCACAACTCCGGCAACATCAAGCAATCTGATATCCATCTTATATATAGTAGAAGCTTGCTCGCTTCCCGTTGTTACTGATTCGACGGAAGTGAGATGAGTAACTATTCCCTGCTTAACACTGGTATTTGTGAATGACCCTATGATTCAGTAAACGCCCTATGTCATGGCTCACAAGATTTATAAAAATGTGCCCGACCGCGGAATCGAACAGACGATACCAAGTCACTTCAACGCGATGTGCTTAGCTCGCACTGTGGTCTTAGCTGGCATATCAGCATTCGATCATGTGCTGTTCAGTAAGTCGACAGACAGGTCCTCACAAGGTCCGTTGAGAAGTTGTCTGTCGTGTGGAGGGGGAGCAGCCAGACCATCATCAGCGGCAACATATAATTTCGTTTGGATCCATCAGTGGACAAATTACATTTGGGCACATCTTGTCCAAAAGCGATGGCCCTTGATCGATGCAGGGAACTATATGACGGAGCGGTAACGATGCTGCGATCAGGACTGCGTGTTGTTTGCGTTGTACAGGTGTCTAGCTTAGTAAACAGTACAGTACTCATCACAACGCCCTAAGGAAGTGTCAGTATCAACGATGTGAAGCAAAGTGATTTCAACATCGAGATTGTATTCAACGCCATCGCGGTTTACAGAATACTACGCAACGGACTTGGTACAACTTACCAACACCAAAGTTTTCGGTCGTCTGGGCCCAGATGTTGGCCAAGTCGCGCGCATTGACAGGGTGCGTCGTTTTCGACATGTAGTCGACGATGTTAGGGTACGTCTTCATCGCCTCAAGAGCCAAGCGCCCATTGCGCGACTTTAAGTGGCTGCTTTTGACCAAGACGTTCTCCGCGCACGGCCGACCCAGGTAGCTTGGGCAGAGGTTAGCACCAACTGTGTGGTTGAATGCATACAAAGCGCCTTCCTGTTTGCCGGTCCGGAGGGTCAGAGCCGTGTTGTCGAAGAAGTTGCCCTCAGCGAGAATGTGTCCGTTCAAGCCGACATCGATGGAATGACCCGTGTTGTTGCCCCAGCAGTTGTTGACCATGTGCACGACTACATTGTCACCTTTCTCACCGCCGACTTTGGGTGTTCGACCGGAGGTCCCGCGTACGACATTGTTGAGCATGGTGACGGCCGTGTTTGTTCCGTAGAACAAGAAGGTCCACGTGTGGTGTCCATCGCACGACATCGAAAAGTCCGTGTTGCCGTCGAATTCCGAGTTACTGATGGTCATTCCAGATACACCAGCGCTGCTCGTCACGACCATTTGGCGGCCGATTCGAGACACCTTCACGTGATCGAGCCAGACGTTGGTGCCCACCGTCTTTCCCTGGTCAGAGCCCGGCACAAAGATGGCATCGCCACCCCACACCAAGTGTGGGTTTAGTTCCGTGATATGGATGTTCTGGACAATGATGTTGTTTTGCAGCGTCAGTCCCTTGCCGATCAGCACTCCGTTCTTGCCAATGCCACGGATGGTCTTGTTGTCCCTCACAAGCACGCGTTGGATCCCAGCGTTGTCGTACGTGACCATCACCTCCGTGCCGTTGGTGCAGCCGCCCGTGTTGCTCATGCCACCTCGCTGAAGGATCGCATCTTGGCCCTTGAAGCCGTTGTTCTGCTCCATGCACAGGCGAGTTCTGATCGGCCGGCGCCCAATCTCAGTGGTCGTACCTTCGGTGCCGCGAAAGTCGAAGGTTTGGTTGAGCACAATGATGAATGGCAAGGTGTGATTCAGGTATTCGATAAGCTCGGCGTTCGAAGTGGGGTACACGACTTCTCCGCCAGCTCCTCCCGTTGTACCGACGCCTTGACCAGATGGAGTGCCAATCGTGAAAGCGCCTGCAGCGTTTTTGGCAGCAAAGGCGAGTGCTGCGGCGAAAGCGTACATGCGTTGGAAGCGGGTCATGACGTAGGTACCAATCGATGGAAGTTGAGTCGTGTCCGATGATGGGAGTGCTGCACTGCGAGGCAATTTGGAGAATGGCCTCTAACCAAAGACGTTGATACGTGAAGCAGCGCGCCGGCTCATGACGAGAACGAACCAGGATATGGAAAATTTAACAGCTCTTGAGATATGTAGTCCCTCGGGGAGCCAGCCAAACGATTGTCACAGCTCAAGTAGACGAATCGCCAAAATGTACTCGTGTTCATTGCGCGCCAAGCCCTTTTTGCAATAGTCGGTAGCCTGGGTGTCATCACACGCTCCGCCTTTTCGGTCCTCTACTTTTAAGGTTCAGTGTCATCTGAGGTTCTCGGTGGTGCACTTGTTCACTCGCTGATAGATGATTTAGCACCGTGCTCTGTACATGTTGTGGACCCGTGTCTACTCCTCAAACGAAGAAGGGACGACAAAAGAGCCCGCTCAGTGTAGGACGGTGCAGTTGTGTCGCACGTTATCCAAGCGCATCGTCGCGTGGAGCGTTGTACAGGCCGGGGTGGAGGTTCTGTAATGATGATTGAATCACTCGGTGTGATCGGCAAGGGATGGCCGCGGACAGGCGACAGACCATAAATCGATACGGCCGCGTTCTATAGGGTGCAGCATGTGACAGAACTTGATCTTTGTTAGACCGCGTGGGCCCGTGCACGTTCTGGCGAAGCACATGAGATGGACCACATCCAAAAACAAAAGTGCACTTGATGATGATCAATAGGTCGGCAACTGCAGCCGACGTCCTCGCTAATGAAGTCACGGCTGTCAGCGATAATGCACCGGCGTCGGCTGATCGACTACATACGTATTCGCTCTTTCTCGTTTTCTTTTCATGATAATCAACGCGAACGGGCTGAACCCTGTCTGGAAGATATATTGACGATTCGACTTGACAATGCAGAGCTGAAAATGACAAGGTCACGTGATTGCTATCCATATTGCGCAGACCAATACAAACTCGTAGGCTTATGATCCGACAACGACTAGTACTTTGCTTACACGAGGTCACCAGTACTTTACTTTCAAGAGGTCACAAAGCTAGTCGCCTAACGAGTGAATCCACGGCACGTCTTCACACGGAATCGATGGCATCAAACCTCCGATGGTTGTCGATTCGTCGCCAGCACTTCAACGAAACCAGACTGGAGCATCTTCATTGGGATCATCGTCAATGTTACGGAGCAATTAGGCTCGGTGGAAGTGCTCGCCTCTATAAATGCAGATCTGCATTGTTGACAGCAAGAACGTCCTGCCACTGTCGTTGATTGCAGCGGGAACGTGCTTGTGTATAGGAATGACTTTGCTACTCGTATGTGCGGTATGCGCTGACACCCTTGAACGGGCTCCATTCTCGTAACCGCACGCACGCAACATGAGCTTGTACCCGCTACCCGTTGTCGGGGACAGCCAATTGAATATAAATCAACTACGACATCGTCGACCGCCGAGATCGTCAATCCTACAGCCGCTATACCGGCAAGCGCAACTAACGGCACACGAGTTGGGTGTGGCCAGCTGGGTACACCACTACCGAGACCGCAACAAGATGGCAGATGCTGCAATGGGTAGCAAACACTCACATCAGTGCGACGGTTTATCAAGAAGACCGATCATACAATGGGTCGAGCCCAATTTACAGAACGACAGCTCACATTGGCTGGACAACGCGTCCGCTCTGGTACACGAGATAGCGCGCCCGCGGTCCCAGCACCTACGACGTACACTGTCTTTGGCACGTGCTCGGTTTTACCAAGAGCAACAACATTTGACTTGGAACACCCTCGACCCACGCTAACCCTTATAAATTTGCTGAGCAAGCCTTGTAGCACAACTCAAGCGCGGATATTATAGGTCTTCATCGTACCTAAATATACCTCAATGACAAAACAAAACAATTTTCGTGATCAAAAGCGGAAGGCGGGAGCATGCCCGGCGTGAGCCGCACAGGTCAAATCAAGTTAGCCGGTGCGACACTGTCAGGGTGACGCGACTTGCGATGCAAAAGTTGGTGTCGGCTCGTAGAAATATGCGGGACTTGGGGAAGGGCAATCGCATGTTGGTGTTCCGCGTTTAGCTGGAGATTCAGCCATGAATCTGTGACGAAGTGATACGCGAACGGTCTCGAGTGATAGCGTCGCTGACACGTTTTATGCAGTAGGCACGAGTGTAGTGTCGTCAATCTGTGTTGACTTTGCACAGAAAAGTCAAATCGCTCTTTAAGCGAAGTTGCTTCAGCGGCTGCTAAAACATAGTTACTGTATTGGCTGAAGTAAATCGGCTCGTATGCCACAGAAAGTTGTTATGTCGAAGGAAAATTGGAAAGTGTATTGAATTAGTTTTCCTATGAACTTACTCGTCGTGTTATCTTCTTCTACCTTGTAGCTTTCCCTGATCTTGATGGATTCTAGAACATACACTCAAGGTAGTTCTAGAATCATCAGACTGCACGTGAACCGTTTACACCCTGTCGTATCATCGCTGTCTTGTCACTTGTGCGTAGCAAATCACAGTTGGCTTTGTTGACCGTGCATTGACAGTGCACACATCAACACTCCCACTCACTGTTGATGCTCGGATCCATCACGTACCTTGATGTCCATTCCGGCACGGAGGTACTGAAATCGCTTGGTGCCGAGTGCCTTCGTTAGTATGTCGGCAAGTTGATGTTCCGTCTCCTTGTAGATCACCTTTATATCACCGGCCAGAACTTTCTCTCGGACAAAGTGGTGACGTATGTCTACGTGTTTAGTCCGCGCATGGTATCCTGGGTTTGTTGCGAGAGCAATGGCTCCTTGATTATCCTCGTAGATGACAGTAGGATTCTTCTGCTCGAATCCGAGGTCAGCCATTAACATCCTTGCCCATAGTATGTCTTGAGTGCACATGCTTAGCGCCATATATTCAGCCTCAGAAGTACTCAATGCAACGGTGCGTTGGTACTTAGACTTAAATATAACAGGGCCTCCATTAAGCACCAGCAAAACACCAGATACCGATCGACGGTCGTCCAAGCTGTTTCCCCAATCGGCGTCACTATACGCTGTTAGTTGTTGCTGTAGTTTGTCAACACTGTAGTGTAATCCAAAACCACTCGTCGAGCGGAGGTATCTTAGCACTTTGATCAGTGCCTTCCAGTGTTGTGAGCCAGGGTTTTCTGCAAATCGTCCAAGTTGGCTCACAGGAAATGCTGCGTCTGGTCTGGTCGTGGTCACTATAAACAGCAGTCGTCCCAGCAATTGGCGGTACGGTGTACGACTCATGGCTTGTCTTTCGACATCGGACTTTGGACTGTTTGCGCTGGACAGTTTCATGCTCTGATCACATGGGTTACCAGTTGGTCGGGCTTGAGTCTGTCCAAACATGTCTGCAGTCTCCTCGATGTATCTTTGTTGCGAAATAAACATCTCACGCTTCTTTCGGTCGTACATAACTTCCATTCCAAGCAAGTGCTTCACTGGACCAAGGTATTTGGTTTGAAACCGCTGAGAGATTTGTTCTTTCACCTTGCGTACCGTGGTTGCTTCTTTTGCAGCCACAATCATATCATCAACGTATAAGCACACGTACGCCCAGCCTTCACCATCCTTTATCTTGTATATGCATCGATCAGCACCGCACGCGACAAATCCCATCTCCAGTAATGCATTGTGAATCGTCTTATTCCAGGCATTTGCAGCCTGCTTAAGTCCGTAAAGCGCGCGATTCAATTTAAGTACAAACTCGCTGCCAATTTTCATCCCTTTGGGTGGTAACAAGTATACTTCTTCTTGTAGGTCGGCATTCAGGTAGGCCGTATCAACATCAAGCTGGTCGATCACATATCCTGCTGCACAGCAAATCGACAATAGCATCCTGATGGAGTTCATACTGGCGACAGCCGCGTACGTCTCGAAAAAGTTGATACCATATTGTTGCAGGAATCCGAGCTCCACAAGTCGTGCTTTGTATCGACCATCACTCTTTTTAGCCCATACCCACTTCGATCCAATTGGTTTCATTCCAGGCTTGCGTACAATTGGTGTCCACGTCTTGTTACGCTCATGAGCCGCAAATTCATTCTCAATAGCTTTAATCCATTGGTATCTGTCAGGTCCATTCACTGCCTCCGCATAAGAGCCAGGTAAATCACGAGCTATCATGGCAACTTCTGCTATCAATGCCACATCGCTGTTTATTCGCGATCGCTTGGAAGGAGGTTCGTCATCTTCACTCCCACTGGCTTCATGGTTTTCATTGTATGGCACAATGCTGTTTTCTGTTGTGGTACTAGTGTTATTGTCTTCCAACAAGAGCTGAACAGGTTGCTCAATTGGTAGCATTTCATCAACACCTCCTCGTGGTCCGGATTCACTTCTCCCACTGGCATCGTCGGTAAGAACACGATACTGATGCTCGCGACCGGAACGACGCTTAAGTTGTGGACGGAACACCATCGCTCCAGAGTCGTGCGGATTGTGTAATTCGAGTTCTTGGTGACGAGGTCCTTGTTGAATTACTTGGGAAGTGTGTTGATGTTGTTCGTTGTTCATATTTCTTGCAAGATAATGATTGCTTGTCTCACTCGAAGGTGTGTTACTGATGTCATTGTCAGAACTCGGTACTTCCATCTTCACATCTTCGACAATTTCGTGCTCTTCCATTTCAACATCTTCATCACCATCTTGTTGCAAGTTACTTGGTTGATCTCCATCATCGTCATCTTGTCGTATTATTATCATCTTCGGGTGTGGTACAACCGGATTGTCTTCGTAAATGTTACTAACTTCACGTTCATCTAACGCGATCGAACGACTGATCTTGATCGTACCAGTCTCCAGATCAAGCACCCTGTAACCCTTGGTGTGTCTTGCATATCCTAACAGCATGCAGCGAAACCCTTTCGCGTCGAATTTCGTGCGCTTTGAGTCATCGATATGTGCGTATCCAAGTGAACCAAATACACGTAGGTGAGAAATTTCGGGCTTCGTCTTAAAGCACAGTTCAAAAGGAGTCTTCTCCTCGTGATTGCAGTTCGTGGTTCTGTTAAGTAAATACACCGCCGTATTCACAGCTTCGGCCCACCACTTCTTTGCCACCCGCTTGTAATGCATCATGCTTCTGGCCGTCTCAACAATCGTACGGTTCATCCGTTCAGCAACACCGTTTTGTTGAGGACTGTAGGGTACTGTCTTCTGATGGATGATGCCGTGTTTCTTGCAGTACGAAGCAAACCTCTTGTTTTTGTATTCACCGCCATTGTCAGTACGTATGGCCTTAATACGAAATCCACACTGCTGCTCCATCTCGGTCCGAAATTCAATGAACTTCGACAGTACTTCACTCTTGGACTTCAGAAAATATACAGTCACTAATCTTGAAAAATCGTCCACGAGAGACAATACGTATCGTGACCCACCAGGAGTTGGGTTCTTCATAGGGCCCATGACGTCAGAGTGAATAAGCTGCAGTGGCTGCGTTGTCTTTGTCTTCGACTCTTGTGGAAAACTCGCGACACACAGTTTCCCTTGTAGACACCCTCCACACAAATTCTTGTTCGTGTCAGGTACTACATTCGGTAGTCCTTCCGTAGCCTCCTTTGTCTTTTTAAACTTGTTGTGGCTAATGTGACCCATTCGTGCATGCCACAGCTCCCACTTGTTACCAGCGTCTTCATGTTCTACCAACATCGCGTGCTCATACTCCACATCAAGAGTGTACACGCTTCTCATGCGCTTCGCAGAAATCATCAACACATTATCCTTGTAGATACCGCAGTATTTTTCACCGAATCGAACGTTGTACCCACGCTGGACGATCTTGGGCACCGCTAGTAGTCGTCTGTCCAGCGTTGGAATGTGCAATACTTCATTCACAGTCACTGCTGTACCATTCGTACAGCGAAATCGAATGCTTCCTCGTCCAATTGCATTCATGACCGCACCATCGGCAACGCGAACTTGAATGGCTTCTCTCAATTTCTCGTACTCAAAGAAATCTTCTTCGGCTGGGGTCATATGTGACGAGGCGCCGCTGTCCAACAACCATCCTTTTTTTAATTCGTTTGTGGCCGTGAACGCCATTTCATTTCCATCATTCTTGGCGGCAGATCGGCACTCAAACTGCTTGTGTCCGATCTTGTTACAGCGGTGACACTTCCCACGAAACGGCTGTTTCTTCTTCCAGCTCTTTTCTGCACCACGTTGTTTGCGCATTCCACGACCACGATCCTGTTTATGGCCTCCACGACCAACGCGGAAAGCTCCTTCGGAGACCTCTTGCTGCTGCTTCTTCTTGTGTTCCTTCAACAGCTTTTCTTTCACATCCACCATCGTCACACCCATGGAATTCTCAATGATGGACACAATCATCTCGTACTCTGCCGGTAAGCTACTCAGCAGAACTGTCATCTGGAGTGCGTCGTCCATGGTATCGCCCACCGCCTCCATACTCAAAACAAGTTCATCGAAACGGTCGAGGTGGCTCACCATGTCGCCTCCCTCATCCATACGAAATTCGTGCAATCGACGTGTCAGTGCCACTCGATTCTGAAGGTTTGTCTTGTTGTAGTAGTCGCGTAGTGTTTCCCATGCTTCCTTCGCAGTGCGAGCATGTCGGATCTTCGTCTGATGCTTTACTTCGATCCCTTGAGCAATAATAGCAAACGCCTTCATGTCCTTGACCTTCTAATCCTCCGTCATCTCCTGCTCCGACTTCACTTCCAAGATGTGCTCTAGCAGGCCCTTCCTCGCAAGTGTCATCTTCATATTGAATTCCCAATGGAAGTAGTTGTCTGTTCCAAGCAGGTCATCGGGTTTCTTCATCGTACTGGCTTCTGGCAGAGGTCCTTAAGCTTTTGGGCTCATAACCTGTTATGTCGAAGGAAAATTGGAAAGTGTATTGAATTAGTTTTCCTATGAACTTACTCGTCGTGTTATCTTCTTCTACCTTGTAGCTTTCCCTGATCTTGATGGATTCTAGAACATACACTCAAGGTAGTTCTAGAATCATCAGACTGCACGTGAACCGTTTACACCCTGTCGTATCATCGCTGTCTTGTCACTTGTGCGTAGCAAATCACAGTTGGCTTTGTTGACCGTGCATTGACAGTGCACACATCAACAAAAGTAACAAGTGAAACGACGGCTTCAAGTCGCACGAAAATCCAACCTCAAGCATGTTGAACTTGTGTCGTAGTTTGGATTAGGCGAGCTCGTATCGCAATATATCCTTTTCTTCAGCTGTATGTACTGATAACGTATAACAAACGGCACGCCAACTCAATCACCTTGGTCGAGCGAACACGCCGATTTTCTCTGTGCCGGCCTGGATCCAGCTTACGAAGGTGACTGTTGCTGGCCGTCGTGAACCGCACACTCTTCCCGGTACGTCCACAAAAGCGAGTAACTACAACGACAGCTTTGCAAAAACCTCAGCCGTGCTGCTGCATCTTCAACCTCATCTGAATCTCGCTACATTGGAACACGTGCAGCATCAAGAAACACATGGTCTGAGCGAAGACTTTGGCGGCACTGGTCATACCGGTGCGCTTTCATGCGATTCAGGGCATGCATATCAATACGAGACGAGTTTGACCACTACAACCGATTTTCTCATAAGCTCTAGACTACCGTCCCAACGCGTTCATGTACTAGATCATTCCATCAGCAACATGCAGCGTCGTCTGTGTTGCTTCGAAGGGAAAAATATGAGTGCTAAATATTGCGCGTTAATTATAGGATAAACACTTTTTGTGCTCTTTTTGCAGATCAGGTGAAATTGCACAATGGGTCAAATTTAGGTAAACAAAAGATACAAATGGGTCACGGTGTTAGATCAGAACAAGACGGTTTGATCGATAGTGCTAAACATGGCTGAATACCAATGTTACATCAACCTGTCATAAGATGCATCATCATCATCTCCTCTGCGCAACCCCTGCACAACGCAGAAGCAAGTTCCGTTACCTGCATACTATTATTCAGCAACTATAGTCTGCATCAGGCTCGCATTTTGCCGTCCAATCGTTACTATGTGAGAAACGATCCCGGTTTACATGGCACTTACTAATTGTTTCGATATTTGGGCTGGAGCAACATCCTATCTCAATGTCAGCACGATTTCTCGAAGGTTACATGCATAACATCACGAAATAATCACGACATTAAAAAAAGGGAGAAACGTTACACATAATCTCAATACATAAAGCACCGCAAGATGGAACAAGAACACCGATCCAGCTGACAAAATGACATTTGCACTAGCGATGTATCTTTTACCCTCGAACGCTTACATGCGTATAATCTCCTCGAACAATACCGATCTTATCGATGATTGATTCATATTTCATAGCAACTTGACGGAGGTTTAGCATTTTCGGCGATTTCGAAGGTATGGGTCGGGCTTTTATATCCATAGGTATATTCTTTTGCACGATGGTAAGCTGTTAATTACACAGCTGAATTTAATGGATACATATGCGTAGATGCTACAGCGCTAGCGGTAAAACGTGTCGCAAGCAAGCATTCCCATACCTAAGAAGTATCTTGGGCTAATTCGGGTTTGCAGCACATCAATGCGGCCGTATACTATTGTGTGTGTTAGGTCGCGAGGTCGACACGCATTGCGCAAAAATAAGCGTTAATGCACCATTTTTTTTGAAATCACGTTATGCGACAGGGTAGGTCATGACAAAATCTTATGATGAAACTCAAGATTTAAGGAAGAAGGTGTATACGTACATCTATGTACTTGAACTCACATACACGTCTTTTTAGGTCTTACACTTTACGTTGGTGGTGCACTGTTTTCATGGAGCGGTCCAATGATGTTGTTGTATCTCGGATTATAAATACTATGCTATGATGCACTTTTCAGCTAGTGTGCCTTTCTCATCGTATATGCTTGTTCCATATTCAACTTTCCTTCTTGTAAGAATAAGGCCGAGAGCGTATTTTCTTGAGAGACCTTCTGCAGTGGCGGTTGAAGACACACAATAAGTCAGCAGAAAAACCGTTACATCAGCCATCATATGTACTTATTAAGTATAGACGAGCGAAAAGGGAGACACTTAAGCAGTAGAAGTGATTATTTGAAGCAAAAATGATTCGAAGAGTTGAGAACAAGTCATACTCCGATGCTTTTTTTGTACTCCTTATAGCAATAATTTGTGTCTAACTATGTGATTTATATAATATTTCTATCCTTCATTGTTCAACCCTTTCCTTCCGATTTTAGTACCTCTACACACAGATATAAATAATGTTAGTTTTGACTGTCATTTTTTACCGTGAGGTGCACAATTCCATATGGGGAAACTGTGTCATCTATCTGAACAACATGAATCTTTTTTAAACTAGGAGCCGTCCACTTATACGCATTGTGAGTATCGATGTTGATGACCTTGTAGACACGTGATACAACTACACAAACACATAAAAGCAAAGAAGAATAGCAAACTACTGATCATTTGTGCTTATTGTATGGAGAACGATAACCGTGATTAATATAAGCAGATGTAAATGAAATGCCGGCTACTTATGAATCATGCTATACAATACAACATCCATGCGTCAGCGTCTCGGCCTGAAAGAATATGGTGAGCGATGGATGAGTAAGTACTACTAGACGTGGCGGTTACTGATGCACCCTATGCAAGAAGGATTGCGCTAAGTTGCGATCGCTACTGTGCCCTACACGAGCAGTAATGCGCTGTGGGGCAAAATTGAGGCGATTTAAGCCCGCATTCGGGGTGTTTCAAGTATAAAAATGCGCATGTGAGCTAGTTTTTTTTCGATAATATACCTTGCATCTAATAAAAACGTCTTTCAACAGCGACTCCGTTTATTCTTAAATGGTGACATCGTTTCCACGACTCATTACGAGCGGCTAGCACTAAATAACGGGTTTTCTGATCGAATATATGGCCAAATAGGCTGGTGCGTCGTGGGACTTCAGCTGAACAGGGCATTTATTTGCACAAATAAATATATCGACATATACTGCGAACCCAGATACATGATGCAATACGATTACGGCGTAACATTTTAGAAAAATGTGAGTACTGGTGATGGTCGGCCAAAATAGATCAATATGTCAAATCGACTTAAAGGTGGTAGACACATATGAGGGATACGAGCGACGTGTTAATGGAAATGCCGCGGTGATGACAACACGATGCCTTCATATAACATGGTTAAAAATCTTTATAAGGTTCGGGAGGATCTCTGCCAGATTAGCAATATGGTTACAGAGTTACTTCAATGGAAACCAATTTAGTTTGGATCAGAATCGTATGAATCGTCAGGGTCTCAGTGAAGGTGTGGATATATAATTGGCGCCTAAACTGCTTTAGTTTTGGATTCTTGCGCCGAATTCGTTTGGATGCAGATTGTGTGTCTGTATCGAATGCATTTGAAATGTGTGAATATGTACCAATAGTAATTAGGCCACGACTAGGGGCACACCCCACTTTTGCTACGGGCACACCCGATCGCCTAAAATGATAAAAAGGACTTCACATTTATAGTGAAGAACAATATGTATAACACGTAGTCACTTACTACTGCTTCCTATCTCCTAACCCGATACGGCAGATCCACTCTTGCGCGAGATTCTCTCAATCCATCGTGGTTAGGGCGATATCCCAACGAGCAATGGCTGCTGATATCTCGACTGTCTCGAACACGGTAATCAATCCGATGGTACGATGCCGAGTGACCTGACCATCGGCAGTGGCAACGACTCGTTTTCAGACGTTTTTTTGCCGAGACAGGCACGGGCAAACACATATCGCTTGCAGTATGTGTGGACCTTGATTCTACCGTCTGTGACGAGGTATGTGCCGGTACATACCGTTAAATGTCTCACTTCGGGCAGATCATTTCAGGTAAGAAGATACAAAAAACAATTCCGCAAGAAGTATATCATGAAAATGCTAAAATCTCGTTGTTTCCTTTCACCGTCGCTGGTGTTATGAATGTTCTTTAGGTACCACCACGATCGCACTTGAAGTAGACCAGTTGCAGACCCCACTTCGTTTTCTTTGATCTGGCGATGAAGATGGCATACCCTTGGGTAGCCGCAAAACGTTTAAGGTTGTTCTCATTTTGTTCCTGGAAAGTAATCTGGTGCCGTTAAGGGCGGCAGGTGGGGGGGGGGTGAAGCTATTCCAGCAACAGTTTTTTTACTATCAGGCTTTCGTACGCCATTTTGTAAGTTCAGCTGGTGTGTGTTAATATCCGATGTTTTGAGTCGTATTGTATGAGTATGAGTATGATGGGACATAGACGCAATTACACGTCGAAGAAAGGTATTATAGACATGTTCTTTTCCTATGCTGTAGATGGAATTCACCTCCTTAATCGCCAGATCCCTAGTCCAAACACCTTTAGCTATTCGGCTGGTTGCTTCTACATACAATTGTACTGTACCGTACGCGCATTTTATTCTGCACTATAAAATGTAAAGTCCTTTTATCATTTTAGCCGGCGGGCTTGTCTGTAGCAAAAATGGGTTGTGCCCCTAGAGAAAGTGGGGTGTTCCCCTAGTCGTGGCCTAGTAATTATTATGCTTGCCGGCGATATTGATTTCGTGCATTTTTGAATGATACAAGTAATGTTTACATAACCCTGGACGACATAATGGAAACTTGAAGTGGTACATTAGTGGAAGACATCCAATTGGAAGTGGTGAAGTTGATCTGATATGGATTTTAAATTATTCTACATGCCTCGATATTAAGTATTTGATTCTATGCGCAACATCGGTATATATTTGTGTTAACATTATACTTCAGGCCAGGAGTATCTGACACACGTTCCAAAGTGCAATTCTTTCGATTAAGCTTTAAAACGCAATATAGATATGTTAATGTGTGCACTGTCAATGCACGGTCAACAAAGCCAACTGTGATTTGCTACGCACAAGTGACAAGACAGCGATGATACGACAGGGTGTAAACGGTTCACGTGCAGTCTGATGATTCTAGAACTACCTTGAGTGTATGTTCTAGAATCCATCAAGATCAGGGAAAGCTACAAGGTAGAAGAAGATAACACGACGAGTAAGTTCATAGGAAAACTAATTCAATACACTTTCCAATTTTCCTTCGACATAACAGGTTATGAGCCCAAAAGCTTAAGGACCTCTGCCAGAAGCCAGTACGATGAAGAAACCCGATGACCTGCTTGGAACAGACAACTACTTCCATTGGGAATTCAATATGAAGATGACACTTGCGAGGAAGGGCCTGCTAGAGCACATCTTGGAAGTGAAGTCGGAGCAGGAGATGACGGAGGATTGGAAGGTCAAGGACATGAAGGCGTTTGCTATTATTGCTCAAGGGATCGAAGTAAAGCATCAGACGAAGATCCGACATGCTCGCACTGCGAAGGAAGCATGGGAAACACTACGCGACTACTACAACAAGACAAACCTTCAGAATCGAGTGGCACTGACACGTCGATTGCACGAATTTCGTATGGATGAGGGAGGCGACATGGTGAGCCACCTCGACCGTTTCGATGAACTTGTTTTGAGTATGGAGGCGGTGGGCGATACCATGGACGACGCACGCCAGATGACAGTTCTGCTGAGTAGCTTACCGGCAGAGTACGAGATGATTGTGTCCATCATTGAGAATTCCATGGGTGTGACGATGGTGGATGTGAAAGAAAAGCTGTTGAAGGAACACAAGAAGAAGCAGCAGCAAGAGGTCTCCGAAGGAGCTTTCCGCGTTGGTCGTGGAGGCCATAAACAGGATCGTGGTCGTGGAATGCGCAAACAACGTGGTGCAGAAAAGAGCTGGAAGAAGAAACAGCCGTTTCGTGGGAAGTGTCACCGCTGTAACAAGATCGGACACAAGCAGTTTGAGTGCCGATCTGCCACCAAGAATGATGGAAATGAAATGGCATTCACGGCCACAAACGGATTAAAAAAAGGATGGTTGTTGGACAGCGGCGCCTCGTCACATATGACCCCAGCCGAAGAAGATTTCTTTGAGTACGAGAAATTGAGAGAAGCC
The DNA here is from genome assembly GCA_947650285.1 of Hyaloperonospora brassicae. NCBI lineage: Eukaryota > Oomycota > Peronosporomycetes > Peronosporales > Peronosporaceae > Hyaloperonospora > Hyaloperonospora brassicae. The sequence goes on along the minus strand of CANTFL010000417.1, from coordinate 31,541 downwards.
ATTCAAGTTCGCGTTGCCGATGGTGCGGTCATGAATGCAATTGGACGAGGAAGCATTCGATTTCGCTGTACGAATGGTACAGCAGTGACTGTGAATGAAGTATTGCACATTCCAACGCTGGACAGACGACTACTAGCGGTGCCCAAGATCGTCCAGCGTGGGTACAACGTTCGATTCGGTGAAAAATACTGCGGTATCTACAAGGATAATGTGTTGATGATTTCTGCGAAGCGCATGAGAAGCGTGTACACTCTTGATGTGGAGTATGAGCACGCGATGTTGGTAGAACATGAAGACGCTGGTAACAAGTGGGAGCTGTGGCATGCACGAATGGGTCACATTAGCCACAACAAGTTTAAAAAGACAAAGGAGGCTACGGAAGGACTACCGAATGTAGTACCTGACACGAACAAGAATTTGTGTGGAGGGTGTCTACAAGGGAAACTGTGTGTCGCGAGTTTTCCACAAGAGTCGAAGACAAAGACAACGCAGCCACTGCAGCTTATTCACTCTGACGTCATGGGCCCTATGAAGAACCCAACTCCTGGTGGGTCACGATACGTATTGTCTCTCGTGGACGATTTTTCAAGATTAGTGACTGTATATTTTCTGAAGTCCAAGAGTGAAGTACTGTCGAAGTTCATTGAATTTCGGACCGAGATGGAGCAGCAGTGTGGATTTCGTATTAAGGCCATACGTACTGACAATGGCGGTGAATACAAAAACAAGAGGTTTGCTTCGTACTGCAAGAAACACGGCATCATCCATCAGAAGACAGTACCCTACAGTCCTCAACAAAACGGTGTTGCTGAACGGATGAACCGTACGATTGTTGAGACGGCCAGAAGCATGATGCATTACAAGCGGGTGGCAAAGAAGTGGTGGGCCGAAGCTGTGAATACGGCGGTGTATTTACTTAACAGAACCACGAACTGCAATCACGAGGAGAAGACTCCTTTTGAACTGTGCTTTAAGACGAAGCCCGAAATTTCTCACCTACGTGTATTTGGTTCACTTGGATACGCACATATCGATGACTCAAAGCGCACGAAATTCGACGCGAAAGGGTTTCGCTGCATGCTGTTAGGATATGCAAGACACACCAAGGGTTACAGGGTGCTTGATCTGGAGACTGGTACGATCAAGATCAGTCGTTCGATCGCGTTAGATGAACGTGAAGTTAGTAACATTTACGAAGACAATCCGGTTGTACCACACCCGAAGATGATAATAATACGACAAGATGACGATGATGGAGATCAACCAAGTAACTTGCAACAAGATGGTGATGAAGATGTTGAAATGGAAGAGCACGAAATTGTCGAAGATGTGGAGATGGAAGTACCGAGTTCTGACAATGACATCAGTAACACACCTTCGAGTGAGACAAGCAATCGTTATCTTGCAAGAAATATGAACAACGAACAACATCAACACACTTCCCAAGTAATTCAACAAGGACCTCGTCACCAAGAACTCGAATTACACAATCCGCACGACTCTGGAGCGATGGTGTTCCGTCCACAACTTAAGCGTCGTTCCGGTCGCGAGCATCAGTATCGTGTTCTTACCGACGATGCCAGTGGGAGAAGTGAATCCGGACCACGAGGAGGTGTTGATGAAATGCTACCAATTGAGCAACCTGTTCAGCTCTTGTTGGAAGACAATAACACTAGTACCACAACAGAAAACAGCATTGTGCCATACAATGAAAACCATGAAGCCAGTGGGAGTGAAGATGACGAACCTCCTTCCAAGCGATCGCGAATAAACAGCGATGTGGCATTGATAGCAGAAGTTGCCATGATAGCTCGTGATTTACCTGGCTCTTATGCGGAGGCAGTGAATGGACCTGACAGATACCAATGGATTAAAGCTATTGAGAATGAATTTGCGGCTCATGAGCGTAACAAGACGTGGACACCAATTGTACGCAAGCCTGGAATGAAACCAATTGGATCGAAGTGGGTATGGGCTAAAAAGAGTGATGGTCGATACAAAGCACGACTTGTGGCGCTCGGATTCCTGCAACAATATGGTATCAACTTTTTCGAGACGTACGCGGCTGTCGCCAGTATGAACTCCATCAGGATGCTATTGTCGATTTGCTGCGCAGCAGGATATGTGATCGACCAGCTTGATGTTAATACGGCCTACCTGAATGCCGACCTACAAGAAGAAGTATACTTGTTACCACCCAAAGGGATGAAAATTGGCAGCGAGTTTGTACTTAAATTGAATCGCGCGCTTTACGGACTTAAGCAGGCTGCAAATGCCTGGAATAAGACGATTCACAATGCATTACTGGAGATGGGATTTGTCGCGTGCGGTGCTGATCGATGCATATACAAGATAAAGGATGGTGAAGGCTGGACGTACGTGTGCTTATACGTTGATGATATGATTGTGGCTGCAAAAGAAGCAACCACGGTACGCAAGGTGAAAGAACAAATCTCTCAGCGGTTTCAAACCAAAGACCTTGGTCCAGTGAAGCACTTGCTTGGAATGGAAGTTATGTACGACCGAAAGAAGCGTGAGATGTTTATTTCGCAACAAAGATACATCGAGGAGACTGCAGACATGTTTGGACAGACTCAAGCCCGACCAACTGGTAACCCATGTGATCAGAGCATGAAACTGTCCAGCGCAAACAGTCCAAAGTCCGATGTCGAAAGACAAGCCATGAGTCGCACACCGTACCGCCAATTGCTGGGACGACTGCTGTTTATAGTGACCACGACCAGACCAGACGCAGCATTTCCTGTGAGCCAACTTGGACGATTTGCAGAAAACCCTGGCTCACAACACTGGAAGGCACTGATCAAAGTGCTAAGATACCTCCGCTCGACGAGTGGTTTTGGATTACACTACAGTGTTGACAAACTACAGCAACAACTAACAGCTTATAGTGACGCCGATTGGGGAAACAGCTTGGACGACCGTCGATCGGTATCTGGTGTTTTGCTGGTGCTTAATGGAGGCCCTGTTATATTTAAGTCTAAGTACCAACGCACCGTTGCATTGAGTACTTCTGAGGCTGAATACATGGCGCTAAGCATGTGCACTCAAGACATACTATGGGCAAGGATGTTAATGGCTGACCTCGGATTCGAGCAGAAGAATCCTACTGTCATCTACGAGGATAATCAAGGAGCCATTGCTCTCGCAACAAACCCAGGATACCATGCGCGGACTAAACACGTAGACATACGTCACCACTTTGTCCGAGAGAAAGTTCTGGCCGGTGATATAAAGGTGATCTACAAGGAGACGGAACATCAACTTGCCGACATACTAACGAAGGCACTCGGCACCAAGCGATTCCAGTACCTCCGTGCCGGAATGGACATCAAGGTACGTGATGGACCCGAGCATCAACAGTGAGTGGGAGTGTTGATGTGTGCACTGTCAATGCACGGTCAACAAAGCCAACTGTGATTTGCTACGCACAAGTGACAAGACAGCGATGATACGACAGGGTGTAAACGGTTCACGTGCAGTCTGATGATTCTAGAACTACCTTGAGTGTATGTTCTAGAATCCATCAAGATCAGGGAAAGCTACAAGGTAGAAGAAGATAACACGACGAGTAAGTTCATAGGAAAACTAATTCAATACACTTTCCAATTTTCCTTCGACATAACAAGATAGACCTATGTCACCTTAGGTAGTATTCTACATTACGGAAGAAACGTAGGCAGGTCGTTGGTAGTAATCGAGTGATTTTACAAAGAGTCTGATGCTGCAACGACCGATATGAGGAGTCTAATTTCACATTTTCATTATGAACTCTCTTGACGAGATGCCGTCATGCTACAGGTGACCCAGACCTTTGAATTGCCTGCCCGTGGATAGCAAAAATTCAACTGAATAAAGATAATTGAGGCTAGAATCCCAACAAGAAAGTTGGAAGTACAAAATCCTAAGACATATATTTTATCATAAGATTAAGCTGACCTACATGGAGGATGAAATAACGATCTTTAAAAAAACATTGTACGTAACCGTTGTTGATCTTTCCCGACGTCCAAATATACAGAAGCTTTGCCTCTTCTGGTAACGAGGTCTATGCGTGGCGTACAACTGTGAGCCTTTTACACTGATTATCGGTCAATATCAAGCAGCAACGAAATTGATGGTTTGATCGGGTCACTAAATTACGAGCGCCCTGAATTATGATACGTGCGATTATCCAAAAAATACATGTATTTAATATGTAAGAAAGTAGAACTGACCACCAGGAACTGTTATGATCTGGGTAATACTACGTGCTCGACCTCAATTTGTTGTACATCTACAATGCGAGTTGTTCTATATCGGCGCCAAAATCTGGCATCTCAATAAATCACATGCACTCAATTATTTGCACTTGATACTGATCACATGTCAAAGAACTAACGAAAAGCACTTCGTTGCATTTAATATATGAAAGCCATGGGTAGCTTCATTGTGCATAATCAAGTCAGACGTGCTGGACGAGATCATTATTATCACACCTATATGGTGGAGTGGGGCCTCAAATCTGCCTGATTAGACCATATAACACTCACTGTGCCGGACTGCCAACTTACGGGGGGGGGCAGCCCGATGCCACGGATAGATCTTGACTCTCCTTGTGCACCCGTCGTCTTGCGAGATGAACTCTTCGGTAGACTCGGGCGGACAATTAGATGTGTTAGCCTTGGAAGAGGCAGACCTTGGGCCGCAAGTGGATATGCTTCACTCGATGTGCCAGTAGGTGACCACCGATCGACTCGGTCGAGAGTGGGCTTATGAACAACTCCTTCAGGTAGCTTGTCGCTCCTGGTCTTTCGTGTAATCACAGGGATGTGAACCTCCTAGCCTTTACCGTGCTCCCTAACCAATAGGTTGGGAGGCCGATTCCTATAACGGGTATTGAGGGTAGGGTTGCTACTCGACAAGCCCACAGGCTGATTACTTTTGGGGTCTACTTGCAATTAGTGTCGCCGCTTAACCATCTTTAAGGGGGGGGCAAAGTGTATCCCTTCCCCGGAACAGGCGGTCAGACTAAACAAGTTATACCTTTAGGCACGACGACGAAGTGCGACGTACATCGCAAATCGAGTAGTATACGATATGTTCCTATCCTTCAACTTCTTCACTCTATCATTTGCCCGTGCACTGAATCTTAAAGGAACGGGTCAGGAGTAGCAGGTCTTTAGGGACCGGGTATACCGGCGAGTGGCCCAAGCCTACCGATGAGGACCGGGACGACCAGTAAGAGACGATGGTCTACCGATAAGGAACCAAGTCTACCATTGCGAGGATCAGGTCGAACGATGAGAGACCGCGGTAATCTTCTGTCAGTAACGTTGTACAGAAAGCTTGGAAACTGTCTTCCTCTTGATTTGACCTGCGGCCTACTCCCCCATGAAGGCTCAACCACTTTAAAGGCTCCTTATTCCTCGGACAATACTTCCATGAGGGTTGCCCCTTGTCCCTTCATTTTGCCCACCTCTAGATCTTTTAGTTTTTGAAAGCACTTCACCACAGCCGCCTCCTATTCTTGCTTAGCCGTACAGCGGTTTGGAGTACGAGTTGACCTTCTCCACACAAATCTCGTAAGTTATTCTTGATTATTCCATGTATTGTGAGCTTAGCTTAACTCGTGTCCCTATAGCTATTTTTACCCGGGTGGAAACACCCGACTACCGCAAAGGTATCGCACCCCACGGTATATCTGGTCCACCTGTCCGATGGTGTGGTAGGTTCGGTCGCCCCTGCGTCTCCGGTCACTTCATCCCGACCCGGAAATGAGATGGTTGCTGCCGGTTGCCAATTGTGCCGCCCCTCAGCGCCCCAGACCCGGAGACCTCACCGATCAGGGCGGTGCAGTGGGATGGCCTCGGCGGTTCTGACCGGGACGTTACGAATTTCAATCCCAGCAGATGGACAGCTCCTTTCCGGCTCGGTCGAATGCACAGCCCTGTCACCGACTGGGCTCTTAAATGGGTCACATCGCAGTAGACAATTGGAATTAATCGTGCAAAAGGTACGCCACGGAGTCGCAAACCCTGTAAGTTACTGATCGCAGATATCTGTGACTTAACTACCGTAAGTGAAACTTCCTGGGTGGAAAGGAAGTGCCCAAACCCGGGCACCTCTGCGTCCTTAGCCTCCCATTCCGTGTAAAAGTGGACAGGTCGCCTCCATGGCGTCATGTGGTCAACTACACGACCACAGTGACCACATCGATAGTCTCCACGGCATCGGAGTCTCCAGACACGGCCTACCCTTTCACACCGGCTTCTTTCGATACGTCGTTCTCTCGTATTCGAGCGAGCCCTTTGGCCGCTCTTGTCGACCCTCTTGATGCTTCTGAACAAGTCCCGCCGAAGGTCACCCAGCTTCGCTGGATGTGCGATCGACCTTGAATCAGAAGAATTAAGTGCCAGAGCTTGCAACGACCAACTAGCGACCATCTATTCTCGCGCGGCCAACTGGATCGGCCAAATCGAGCGCCTAGAAAGCCAGTTGTAAGACATCGTCCTCAACCTTTGTCGGCAGTGCGAGAGTCTTCACCGTGAGGAAGCAGTTATTGACCGACTGCGTTAGCCGATTGAGTTTATCGAGTACTAGTATGCTCTTCGAGCAGCACGGCTATAGAACCAGGAATTCTCGATCGGATCCTATAGAGTTTCTATTTCGGAGGCGAAGTCTCTGGCCGATGCCTGCTCCAACTCGGCGTCCACCCTCGGCAAGCGACCCATGCGATCATCGTCCTGTGTGCTAGTACAGCCATGCAAGTCTCTACGATCTGCTACGTCTGGTCAGCCGGCCTTCTTTACAGTCCGATGTGGGCCCTATAGTAGCGCTTCGTATACGGTCACGCTGAGGACGTCGAGAGACATCTCAAGCAGCGACAGAGAGGTAGCTCGTAATACTCTGGCGAGGTCGCAGATCTCTAGTCGGAGACCAATCAAGGTAATAACGCTTTCGGGTGCCGCGTTCTTCACCAAGTCTATTCCTCGTTCGACTACGAAGTCGTCAGTCTCCAATACAGTGTCTCGCCTTTGATAGGTCAACTAAAGTTCTACGTCTATTTCCAAGAGTTCTGCAAAACGTACAAGCCGCATGCTTTATACACGATCTACCAAGATTAAACTTCCAGTCATAACTTCTACTACTTCCGCAGACGTTTTAATGCCTTCGGTCTCCGCTTAAAGTTCCGCCGCTTTGTTGGACACGCCGCTAAAGAGAGCGATGTTCGGGTCCTCCGAAACAGCATTGATATGGCTCACAGAGTATCGCTTGTGATTGGAGTATTTTTAGACACCTTAGTTACTCGTTTACCGAGCAACTTCGTTCTTTCTTCCAGGGTAGATTCCCTTGAATACAACTACTTCCATTTTGCCTTCCTTTGTTAATCCTGCCTGCGCTTCTTGTCATTTTCTTAGTCGTTCTTCTTTTATTTCCAGATAAACCATAATTAACTTGTCATCAGCCGACCTAGGTCAGCCTCGGGTACTTAAGTCTATTCATGATGGACCCAGATCTGTCTTGTAGAGACAGGGTCTAACAGGGAGGGATCCGGGCCAACGATGGGTAACCGGGTCCACCACTGAGATACCAAGCTCTTGCTTACGCGAGACTAGTGAAACCCTCCTGGAGACTTTGAAGCAGATTTCTAGTTTTTGTGTGTTGGCATTGCCTCAAAACTATTAAGCCTTGAATGCTTGCATTGAAATATTTGCAGTAAGTCTCCGCAGTTTACGTCCAATTCATCCATCCACGATGATCCTTCGTATTCCATACAACGAACTATAAGTTCTTGTCCCTGTCGTCCGTATCTTGTTTTCGTGCTAGTACGACTTTTAGGATCTATTCAACTTTGTATTTGCCTTCCTTAAGCCCCCCGATCCCACTGTTTTTATAAATAAGCATTCGTCGAAGTCAATCCAGTCCGGTTGGTCCACCGTCAGCGTATGGTTTGGGCGATTCGGGAACTCCTTGGTCCTCTTCAGCTTAAACCAAATTTACGATCGGAGACAACCAATGCTCCGTACCCCGGTCCCCAAAAGAACTACGAGGTCTCCCACCAGTTCCAGAAGGCGGAAAGGTCCATGTCAAAGGTAAGCCAGTTTCCTGACGTATCCTTCTTTCAGCAGGTCCAGATCGAGACACACTTGATCCCCAAGTTTAATCTTATGCTCAAACACTCATTTGTTGTGCACTTGCACGAGGGCTCGGCTCGCTCCTCGTAATATATCGTTCACCTGCTCCCTCGCTCGCTGATACTGACTCTGTACATAGTATCGCCACCTCGGGATCCATAATCTCGACGTTTCACCTTCACTACGGTTAGTGTGGCCTCAAGGGTCAATTGACGTTCAAACCATGAATAAGGTAAAACAGAACATTCTTCCTCGCTCAATCTTAGGCGGTATTAATTGAAAACGTCAATTGTTCTGCGTACTCGTACCAATCTTGTTGGCCTACGTCAGCGACATATAATTCGATCGACCTGATTAGTGTCTGTACCATCCTCTCGGCCGTGTTATTGTCTTGCTGTAGGTACGCCATAATGGCTTGTTGAATTTGGCCTGCCATATAATTATACGCACGAAAAAATTCCGACATAAATCTCTGATTGCGATCAGGATGAATCGGCTTAATTGCACCGAAATGACGGAGCACACACTCTTCAAAACCTTCGTCGATCTTATCGGCCGTCCCAAACGCACTAGCATGAACTATCACATACCAAGTAAAATGATCGACCCGAATGGATAGCTCTTTGTGTAATTTGTGTAAATCTCGGAGATCTAGAATGTGGTCCATCTCTATAACCTGGAGAGATTAGGTCTCCTCAAAATTTCTCAGGACTCTTCCTCTTCTAGGTATGTCCACCTTCTCGCAATCAGTGCAGGAACTAACGTACCTCCGCGCACTTCGAAACAGATTTTGCTAGTGACAGCGTCGTAGCGTTTGTTTGTATGAACGCTGGACTCTTTGTTGGCCCTTCTCTAAACTCGTATGATGGTGGTGACGAAAGTTTATTTGCAGACTTTTCGGTATCACCAACCTGAACACTCTGTCCCGATCTTCTCCTTCGGCTCAAGGGTTAGGGCAGTACACCAATAGTCCTTATTTGATTATCTACTTATCCCCTGATATCTTTCTAGACACGCTGACCAAGCACATCTACAGGTTACTCCAACATCCAGTTAGATATGCCTTCAAATCGCGTATCTAGCTCTCTTCTATCTGCGCCTTCTGATACCGTTCTACTCTGAGTCTCTGAACCACTTCCTTTTGCACGTAGCCCAAAACCCCCTTTTAGAGACCTCAATCAGGTCGCTGCAAAAAATTTTGGCAGAAAGACACTGTAGTTTAGGGACCATAAACTGTGGCAATCGGTTAGATGATTCTATACTTGGTCGCTCTTTGGCCGGCATCGACGCGAAGCTTTCTGTTTATGCAAAGATGTGCTGGTCAAACTGTTTTGCACTCTGGTTCCAGTATGCTTCACATGTAAAAAGCTGTCATAGCGCCACGACTACAGATCATTGAGAGCCTTGGCCCGTTGCGGCGATAGACCTTATTCTAAGTCTCCATTTCTCCACGCATCTGGCCTACCATCAAACCGACAGTCGCCACAAATAATCAATCGTCTTCTTTCCAGGAATTATACAATATTAATCCCAATAACATTACTTCATATTCTGCTTCGTTCACCGAAATGTGCGGAGGTACTTATGGGCGGCTTCGACTATGGTGAATGCCAGGAGTATAGACACAATAGCGCTACAAGCCCCACCTCATTGTTTCACGCGGGCTGAAACGTCAAAACTCATTACATATAATTATTGGCCCAACTTAACGGTAGTGGTGGTAGGTCGAATAGTTGCCGTGCCTGCTTCCTACGTAAAATCGACTACTAAAGGAGTTTACATTCTCTCGAGGTGTAATGCTGGCCTCCAAATACCTCATCACCTGGTCTTCGCCTTTTTTACACTTCACGTTTGTCAAGGTTTACGGAGAAAAGAGCGCATCTCAGGCCTCCCAAACGCCCCTGCAGGCCGGCCGACTTATCGAACTACTTCAACCTCAAAAGGCAGGTCAATCTTTGAGGGGCCTAGTGAATAAAGTGTAATACCAAGTTTCTAAAATGTCAAAAAGCTAACACTTTTGTGCTATACAGGGCTACAGATTCAATTCGTTAGCCTTATGCGTCTGCATCTTAAACACAACTGTTATGAGTAGACCTTCATAGTCTCGAACTTATTACGCCGAGATAGACCACTCGCTCGCATAGACAATAATCACAGCTTCTTTGGCGGGGTTAAAAAACGCAGAAAAGGTACCGTAGCAATCTCATCCTTGAGCATAACGAAGGCGACTTGGATGCGAGCCCACGTTTAATCCTCTTCTTCATTGACGGATGTATTATTTTCGTTCGTCAATATGTCCCGCCGTGCATGGAAGCTCACCTCTCTTGCTTCGTCTATTATAGAAGTGTGTACCTCAGCGTTTTCGATAAATAGGCTATATTATTCATCAAGAACCCGTATACGCCGGTTTACAAGAGATTAAATGTCTACCGGGTGTGCCTTCGATTCTTCGCTAAACACTCGATGTCCGAACCAGTCCACCTTTCGGCTTCCCCAGATCTTTTGACCTCGCTGATCGATGAATCTTCAGAAGTCGCACACTTCCAACAGTCGTAACAACTTTGTGCATAATGCATCCCAGAAGTCGGCGAGAGTTAGAATGTCATCGATATATGACCGTCGACCCATTGCCACGAACCGGGATTGCGAAATGGTTCTACCAATCGGAATATGTATTCTGGCCTACCCACCTTAGCCCTTGGGGAAATTTGTAAGACCCCATACCGAGCGTCATGAAAGAGTTGCTTAAATATTTATGTGGCGCATTTATAAGCCCAAATGGCATCCGCAACCATTTACAAGGTTCCCAGCCAGGTGAAAAGTGCCGAATTCCTTCCTTCTCTTTCAGTCATACCAAAGACACTAAACCCACTCGCCATATCCAGAGAGCAAAACAACAACCCTTCCTCGAGGTCTTCCAATTTTTTTATAATTAAAATTTGAGCTTTGTAAGACTTTTCTTGTTAGGTCAAATTAATCTGTTCTCAACAGCCGATATCCTCCTTTTTTTTGGCAATGAGGCGTCCAGACGCACGCACATCTATGGAACATTGGGGGGACCCACATTCTGTTTTCTCGCAACAAGCAGCAATACCGTATGCTAGATCACGTGCTCCATTTCGTGGCTAGTTTGCTGCCAGGAGATAACGAACATCGTCCCCATGTTTTTAGCAAAGGCACAAGCACGAAAGAACGTTTAATTGTAACTTGCGGTAACGATTGCGAACACTCGACACAGCATCCGTCGATGCAGTCACATTTTTTCAAAGGCATCATGCTTTTGAGGTACCATCACGTAAGAATATTTGGTGCAACCAGCAGGGAAAGACTGCGAACGCGCGACACAAAATCCATTGTTGCGGTCTTTGGCATTCAGAAATAGTGTGTAACTGAGTTTGTGCTCTTCAACACCAACGAGGACCTTCGCATCAATATGCTGACCGCGATACAGGTCGTATCTAGTATAGCTTTGTGCATAATGGCAAACGAAGAATAGATCACTATGGACATCAGTGGTTGAGCTTATGGTACATGTTAGAGAATGAAAGGGTGCCAGCTGATCTACGGAACTTGTTTTCGCTCGTATCAATCGATATTCCCTGTACGTCCTTGTGGAAGCTCACGGGCTCAACCCTACTCGAAGTATCGTTTGTTACACGACTTGTTTAACTGAAACGATTGCGATCACCGATCGCACTCATATATCAGCCCGCGTTGGATTATAACATGATGTCTTTTCAGGCCCAAATGTCTCCATTTTATACGATCCCACACACTCCATCCTAACGACTTGGTACGTCTACGACACATCCAGTCAATTTGGAAGATCACTTGCATCAAAGCTGCTCAAGACGTTGCTCAGTCGTCGACACTTTTGACTAAACATGGTTGGCCAATCTGTTCAAGACGATATTAGGCCAGATAGAGCAGTAGTTGTCGGAGATAATGTCCCTGACAACACTATTTGCGATGAGTCGGCGTGAGGTGAAGTCGACTTATTATATTTTTGCACAACAATGAAACCAACGAACTAGCTTTTCATGGAAGGTGGTGTCTATGAGACCTAATCGCTCCCATTCACCCTTCATCACGAAGTCCGCATACCTGTGGCATGGGAAACAAAAGAAAGAAGGTTTCGGGTTCCGAATGGAATGACTTACGAAACTCGTTTACCGTATAATTAGTCACTGCAAACACACGCCAGCATTTAACCTAGGAACGTTCCGCTCAATATTGATCTTTTCGTGTAATTGACGTTGTTCCATCGGTCAGTGCCATATATATGACTACATATTCTAAATAAGTTGGTCGAGTATATACTCTTGTTGTTGCTAGAGACGTGCGCAACTTCATACAAAGCGTCATTATCTTGGATCCTAGACCTCTGGAAATCGAATAGAGGTTACATAGAGGTAATTTTTGATTACGGGTGCGGTCGTGTTTCTTCCGTCGAAATGATCGGTCTTGTAGTGCTTGTCCCATGAAGGTGAGAAGTACACGTTTTCATTGACGACCGCGTTTCCGTCCAAATCGAAGTTATTGATAGAGACAGCCACAAACCAAACGTAGTTGAGCATGGTTGCGGTACTTTCGGAGCCCGATATGGAGGCCGTGTTGTCACCTCACCACACATGTGATTTTAGTTCTGTGACACGGATGTCCGGGATATTGACTTTTTCTCACTCCCAGTATTACTTTGCCATTCGTCACACCATTCATGTAACGGAATTACACGTCGATTGGTAGTCGACAATAGGTGTGGTATACACAAGGGATGGGATCCCATTTATAGTAATATTAGAACACAGGATCAATTGTTGAAGACTGATGTCTGTCAACCATTGATTACGGGATCTTTTGAGAGGTTATATTCAGGAAATTAGCGAGTAGGGTATTTACTTTGTTCTAAGGTGTTTCTATAGGTTAAAAGAAGAAATAAAATTCAGTTCCCATTTTGATCAACAGAAAGACACGTGCCTCTCTGAGACTTCTTGCGATCGATAAGGAGGTAACAACGCCTTGTTAAGGCAGCTACTCCTTGTGCACTCAGTGCGTTTGATTCTTTGAATCGATTGGTCCCCTGGAACAGGGACCGTAAGCTCTCTGAGCCAGTTGACTCTTTCAGTCGGGTTCTTTGAACCAAACCTTAGCTCTCTGAGCTGTTGACTCTTTGAGTTGGGTTCGTAGAGCCAAAGTAGCTCGTAAGAGCGTTAAGTCTTTCTCTGACTTAAGGAGATGTGTAGCTTCGCTACACTTTGTAGCTTTTGTAGTCAATTTACCAATAAGTCGTTACGTTTGATCCTCTGTGAGGTTGGAGCAATCCACACCCCGATCTGAGGCCCAAAAGGTCGCGCTTGATAAGCTGACCGCGGCCGTAAGCCCAGAGTGTGTGGAGTTTATAGCTGCGCAAGGTCCCGACGTGCTCAATGCGCGTGTCGAGACCTCCATGCAGAATGAAACGGCCCTGTTAGGGCAGGTTCAAAACCAAGTAGCGTCGGCTATGCCAACACGCTACGTGGCAATGCCACCAGAAGAGGCCAAGCCTCGTCCCCTTCGGGTGGACGTTAAACATTACTCCCGGAAGGAGGGGGAAAACCTGATTCTCTGGATTCGTGAGATCGATATGGTCATGAGCTCTGGCCTTATCTCACTGGAGTACCAGCGGGTCTCGCTGGCTATCTACAAGCTCGATGGAAGAGCTAGAGAATGGGCTCTGACGTGTGGCATGTCGGCCAACTTGGCGTTTCCCACATGTAATTCGCTCAAGTTAGACCTTTTGCGAGTTTTATCGCCGCCTAACCAGGCTTATCACGGGCTCTCACGCTTATTGTCTATCCCGTCAGGGTAAGAATGAGTTAATGGACTATGTCCAAGAGTTGAGAACTCTGATGGCTTCTTTGCAGTCTGACCCTATACCTGAGACAGTCTGTGTGACTGTCTTCATTTAAGGTCTTTGTAATGGCGTTGCCAGGACCGAGGTGTTTCGGCTCCATCCTTCTACTTTTGAGGAAGCTGTTAGCATCGCTTAAAATGCTGAGCACAACTTCAAATCGGCCAGACTTGGTTATAATGGGTACAACCCAAGCTTTGCGAGGGCAGCCTCTGCAAGCACCTCGACTTACTGTATCCAAGAAGCGATGGATCTGAGCCATGCTGAAGATGAAGGTGAAGCGGAGCTTCATGTTGCGGAGCAACGACAGGAAGTGATACGCTGTTATATATGCGGAAGCACTAAACACTTGCGTTTCACTTGTCCTTTGCGTAAGCAACAACCGACTCCTATGGGTCGAAACCACAGCCACAACCAGAAACCTAGTATGGCACGGGGAAACGTCGATACCCAGTAGGTGCGGGGCGCCCTACTGGGGTAGAACTGAGTCATGTTGCTTCTCTACGAGGTAGAGTGAAACAGGACTTAGCCCCACCGAGCTATGTGCCCACCTGCACAGAGCGTGGATACAAGCCTGGCTTGTTTGTCGCCGAGGCGAAGGTTAAAGACTTTGAGAAGTATTGGTCGATCCTAATCGACTCCGGAGCATCATGCAATTATGCTCGACGTCGTTCCCTTGAGAGAAGTCAGCGATATGCTGAAGAGCTCAAAGCGCATGAAGGTGATTCGATCACCGTTTGTTTAGCGACTGGTAGTCGCGTCACGGTGCCTAAAGTTCCGTTGGACTTAGGTGTGAAGATTTTGGACTTTGACAGCATTGAACGCTTTCTTTTCCTCAATTCGGATTCGAGATATGATCTCATCCGAGGTAAGGCTTGTCTTGAACGCCATGAGCCATGGATTGATTGGAGGTCTAAGACCTTAGGTGCCACGCGCAATATTTCAAGCAAAGATTTATAGACTCATGTATTTCTCCTTTGCCAGGCAACAAAAACGCTATTGGCGCGAGCCATTGACGAAAGACGTCAATGTGCTGGACTTTGGTATGTCAGAGTTAATTATCTTAATGTCAACGACATGAAAACTGAGCGAAGCTCTTTCACCGTATATGAAGAGAGTTATACTCCGTTAAGTGATAATTTTTGTTATAATGAGTCACTGCATGCTGCAAGCATGGTTGGTCTAGGGCCGAGACATCAAGAATGTAATTCCTCTGATGTGAACGGGGTTGCACGTGAAATTCCATCGAGTGAGGGCGGCCGAGATGGCACCTTACTGAATGTCGGTAGTGACATTGATGGCGAGAAGCCAGAGTGTTCAGGGCTAAGCTAGGATGCTGTACGTGAAGTGGTACGTGTAAATTCACTGGGTAAAGTGTCCGATTTACCTAACTCTTTACTGGATGTCGTTTAAGACATGAGCTCTCGTATAGAGTGTGCTAAGATGAATAGCAACCACGGGGGTCCTTCTGTCCCGGCCTCTAGTAGGCGTAAGGTTTCTTTGAGGAAACAATCCCAGCGTAGAGTGGCAACTGTTAAGCGCCCAACGTCTAAGAAGTCACGAAGTGATAAAATTATTAATACACTTTACACACTTGTCAATGGATTTACTGGCGATGTTGATAGCAACATAAGTCTCGAGACTCTTCCATCCGTGGATACTCTGTTTTACCTAGAAGAAATGTCTGACGGTGAATTTAGCCAAGCCTTACAAGCAGGAGAATTATCCGAGTTAGTGGTCATTCGGCCTGATATTGAGTTGAACTCATCCTCGTTATTGGACGGGTCTGTCCTTGAAGACACAAAGGCGGCATTAGATACCCGTAGTGGATCTTCGATCCTTAAGGATTATCTTGATCCGTTCTATCCTTTAGTAAAGGACTTTCAGGACGTGGTGTGTCTCAGCCCACCGTTCGTCTTACCCCCCGATAGAGGTGTACGTCATGAAATTAAAATGGTTCCTGGAGCGAAGTACTGTGTAACGCGGCAGTGGCCTTTACAGAAGGAACAGTGTGACGCCATTGACGACTTCTTACGTTCAAAGCACACGGTAGGAATTGTACGGGAGAGCGAATCTCCCCATTTCCAACCGTCTTTCCGTGTGAAAAAGCCCAATGAAAAGTGACGCATTGCTCATCCTTACAATAAGCTTAATGCGGCCACCATCCCGGCTCAGACACCAATTCGGAGGAAGGATGTTCTTCAGAACAATATGGTGAGATGTACAATGTACAGTGCGCTCGACTTAGTCGATGGTTATTATCAGCTTCTAATGCGAGAAAGGAATATTCCGCTGACAGCGGTCAGCACTACAAGCGGCATGTTCTGGGAGTGGCTGGTTATGCCGCAAGGGTTATAAAATGCCCTGGATCCATTCAATCGTCTTGTGACACAATTGTTCAGACCTCACAGAGGATATGCACAGACGTACTTTGATGACATCTTTGTCCATAGTCGTGCTATGAACGGTCGGTCAGATGTAGACAATCACATTGACCATTACGAGCGGTGATCGAGTGCATGCGCACGGATACGTTGTACGCCAACGCGTCTAAGTGCATCTTTGGTGCAGAAGAGGTTACCTTTTTGGGCAGCTTTATTGGTAAGCGAGGCCTTCGAGCGGATCCCGCTAAGGTAAAAGTCATTGTTGATTGGACGGTTCCAAAACACAAAAAGGACTGACGTTAGTGGCTTGGACTTGCCAATTAATTACACAAGTACAGTGCGAAGTACGCAGATATGGGTCGGCTATTATTTAATCTCCTCAAAAGGATGTGGAATGGTGCTGGAATAGCACCGAGCATGATGCTTTTCAGAACGTTAAGGAGAGTCTCCTTTATGCGCCAAGCTTGGCTTTGCCTGATCCTGATCAATCTTTTAGTGTCGTCTGTGACGCGTCTGCCTTTGCCATAGGCAGCGCTTTGTTACAAACAGATTCTGATGGACGGGAACCCGTCATTTCGTTTGAGTCCCGACAGCTGAAGGTTGCAGAAAAAAACTATCCTGTTCATGACAAAGAGCTATTCGCAATGAAGTATGATCTCGTTAAATTTCACAGTTCATCTTCTTGGCTCTAAGCCGTGTGTAATCTATACAGATCATGCGTCACTACGCACTGCGACCTAGTCGCCTTGCCTCTCTCAAAGAATGGATCGTTTTTTTTTCTTCTTTACCGAGTAAAACTTCGAGGTGAAGTGTAAGCCGGACAAGGAGATCGCTTTGGCTGATGCGTTGTCACGCAGGCTTGACTATGAGCTTGCTCATGTTGTGACTCTGTCGTCGTCTGTCACTGACCTAATCCGTACGACATACGCCAAGGATGAACACTGTGTAGCTCTACTACGTGCTCTAGGGAGCGAGTAGTTTAAGGACTCGGACATAGAATTGTCGGCACGATTACGTGCGAGGGTACATCGATATTCCATCGATCAAGGCCTGTTGTGCTATAGCACGGATGTGGAGGATATCCCTCGCATCGTTGTCCCTCTTGAAGAGGAGTTGAAGTATTGGATCCTCTATGAGGCACATGATACTGCGTTGAGTGGTCATCTCGGTCGTGAGAAGACCTATGGCTCAGTCAGCCAATACCATTGGTATCCCAAACTATACAAATCGGTGAGCACATATGTGCGTACGTGCGAAATGTGTCAACGAGTGAAACCCTCACCTCACGCGGCCGCGCCGCTGGCTAGTTTGCCTATGCCCAAGGGGTGTTAAGAGTCCATCAGTATAAATTTCCTGTTCGGTTTACCGAAGGATTCGTATGGCAATACGGAATTGTGGTCTTTGTTGACCGTTTGAGCAAGATGGCTCATTTAGCGGTGGTGCCGGACACCATTGATGGTGACTTTACAGCTATGCTTCTATTGACTGAGTGTTTAGACAGCACAGTTTGCCATTGGCAGTTGTCTCTGATAGATATCTTTGCTTTACTGGGAAGTTTTGGAAGTTCGCCGTCAAGGTGCTCGGCACACATTTGGACATGTCCACAGCGGGCCATCCGCAGACTGATGGTCAAACCGAGCGAATGAATCGCATCATCGGTGACATCTTGCGCACTGTTTGCGCTGAAGCGCATAGGCATTGAAGTTCGATGCTCCCTGTCGTTGAGTTTGCGTTGAATAACGCCGTGCATGTATCCACCGGCTACACAAAGTTTAATGTGAAAGGTCACACGCCCTCGCGTTCCGTTAACGCTACCACTGCGTGTATCAGGGCTTGGTGGGGGAGGAGTTGCCGATCGGATTGCTGATATCAGCCCTGCTACTGTTCAAAAACAGGTAAGCGAGTTTCTCGCAACGCGATTGAATGTCTTACGACATATGCGTGACGCACTGGCTGATAGCCAAGACAAGTAGAAAGAACAAGCTGATGCCAAAGGCAGAGGTTGTATTGAACGTTATGAGGTTTTATACCAAGTTCTACTCAATGCTAAAACTTACCTACATATGTAGTGTCTACTGTCTTCAAGACAAAGTCGCGTCCGCGCTTCATTGGACCATTCACGTTCGTCGCCAAGAAGGGACTTGCGTATAAGATCAACATTCCGCGCAAACTGCGCACGCACCTAGTGTTCTACGTTTGCTTGCTTAAGCCGTATCGGGGTCCGTCCTACGTAAACTTAGAGGCGCTTGCGCCGCATAGGTTGGCATTGCCATTGGTTGCTAAATCCGAATCAGGAGGTCAAGTTGACCCTCCATCCGGGCTTAACCCGTCTCCAATGCCTGGACACGGGCTTGACCCAACTCCAATGCCTGCACGCGGGCTTGCATTGCGTCGAATGCACTCTGGGTCTTAACCAATGTCTCACAGAGACAACTCAGGTCGAGAAGAACATTCTCATGGTCTTCCACCGCTACACCGATCACCACTGACGCTACACGATCAGCAAGGCAACCACCAGTTCCATGTGGAGCGACTCCTGAAACGACGTCGTCGTTAGGGTCAATACCAGTATCTGGCGAATTGGCGAGGGCACCCGGAGTCGGAGAACTCGTACGAGTATGAGATATACCTTCGGCAGGATTGCCCATACGCCGCGGATGTTTACGAACATCGCGACAAGGGTCTTACATCGACCGAGGACGCTTCCCACCAATAGTGGTGGGAGGAAGCAGGTTACCCCGCATCTTAGGGTCGGAACACGTGGCTACCGGCGTAGCCGAAGCATAGCGCGTACGTGTACGCAACTGGCCTTTGGCCTTGATCTCGGCGTATTCCCACCGAAGCTTAGGTTTCAGACGAACTTTAGTCACACTGGCACTTGCCCTCGGTGATAGCACACTGCTGAGAGTCCGCTTGCGGTGTACCCAACGGATGAACTGATTGTCCACCTCTTCAGGCAACTCGCCGGCAAACAACAAGATGGGTACACCCTTAATCGGTCGAATTGAAATACCACGAGCCAATTTTTTAAGATTTGTCTTGTATCGAACTTGGAATGTTAGGAAAGGCTCGAAATACCTATCATGTGGGAGCTGGTGCAAGGCGATGTCTTCTGGCGACGTAGCCTCTGGGCCAATGGACCATATTGCAAGGCTACGGATTTCCGTTTGACGGAGACGTTGCTCCACGATAGGTGTTGAAAACACGTAACCACTCCGATTTTGAATAACCGTCTGGGTATGAGTGCGACGTAGAGTACGCTCATTTCTCGGAAGAATTACCTCTTGTTGCTCATCGAGCGGGTTGGTGATGAGGCGTTCACCTGCATCTGTTGCATGATGTTTCGCTCCTAGCACGGTTATTTTACCACGCTCGTCAAATGGGTTTGGTGCAGTATGAGGCGTTGCCTCTTGCACTGGTGAGTCGGAGACGGTCCTTTCTTCACCATGGATATCGGTATTGCTACCATAGTTCTCATCCACATCAATGCCGATGTAGGAAACGAAAGTAGGGGGGCCATGGAGTGGCGATGCCATGGTATTATAAGTTTTGCTAAATGCGAGGTTACAGCGCGCACACACCATCCTCTTCAAGTAAAGAATTCTATTGACGTTCTGTGGAAACTTCAGTCTGGTGGAGGTGAGTGTAACGGGATTACACGACGGCTGGTAGTCGACAATAGGTGTGGTGCACACAAGGGATGGGGCTCCCTTAAAAGTAATATTAGAACACAAGTATCAATTGTTGAAAACTGATGTCTGTCAACCATTGATTACGAGATCTTTTGAAAGGTTTTATTCAGGACATTGGTGGGTAGGTTGTTTACGTTGATCTAAGGTGTGCTTTTAGGTTAAAAGAAGAAATAAAGTTCAGTTCCCCTTTTGACCACTGAAAGACACGTGCCTTACGAGGCGTCTATAATCGGTAGGAGGTAGCAATACATGTGAAGATGGCTGCTCCTGAGCATTCTCTGCTGTAATTCTTTTGAATCGTGTGGCCCCCTGGAACAGGGACCGTACGCTCTCGAGCTTGTAGACTATCTGAGTCGGGTTTGCTGAACAAAGTTGCTCGTAGAGCGTTTAGTCTTCCTCTGACTTGATAGTTGTGTAGCTCCGCTACAGCTTCTTTCCGATTAAGAAATTTAATAACTTTTATATCTTTGACCGGTCGACCGCTAGCGAATTTTTATAATTTTGTAGGAACCGCGTTCACAAATGTTGTGTAGAGAGTGACCAACATGCACCTGCCAATTAAGTGATCTGTCTGGGCTTGGCAGCTTGGAAGTGACGGAATCCATACTGCATCAGCCAATTAATATGCCGTAAAATTACATAACATCACCCTGTTTACTGACATCTGGTTGCTAACCGCCTTTCTTCGCGCCCATATCATGCCGATCTTTGATCTTAAAGATCTCGAAAACTAACCCGCGATCTCGGACATCAATTGTGTGGAGGTTGAAAGTTAAATTGGCGGCTGTTTGGACTTCCTGCGCGGGGTTGTGCGTATTGTCAGACTAGGACATCCGATGGTCGTGAAGCACCTGGGCGTTGGACGCCGTCTGCAGTGCTCATATTGCGGGACGATCGGCCGTCGCATGGGGCGGTGTCGTTACATTGAGGATGAATTGCTTGGTTGAGGCAGCTGAGTTGCTGGACAACGAAAAAGAACGAGGCTGGAGGATTTGGCTTCTCCATTTGGAATCTTAGCGAAGATTAACGAGACGTCAGCTATCATACTGTAGTTACAGCACGAGCAAAAATATAAAACCCAAGAGGCGGTGGCTATTCCTCGACAATCGCGGGATGTCGGACGTATTCAAACACCACTCCAGTGTGAGTGCGGTCCAGGATCCTTTCCAGAGACCCAATAAAGTCTACACCAGCACCAAATACACGTTTTGTAACTGTTCCTATACGACGATAGCACCCTCCTAAATCCTGGCTTTAGGCTCAACCATTTTGATATCGGACGGTTGCTTCATTTCATGCACACTTGGATACTTGGCCAGAATACACGAGCGCGGATGAAGCAGTGCAGCATCTTACTCCCAATGAAGACGGATTAGAAAAATTATCGGGTAACAATAAGTCCACTAATCTCGAGTCGGCGACCAACACGGACGCTGGCAAGATGGATTTACATCTTTGTTCAGCGAGACCACCCAACAACAATTCGTATCCCAGTTACTGACGTTGACCAATAGGGACCCCTCTGCATTACAAACGGCATTGGCGACTATTTCTTGTAGCCCGGAACCGCTAGTTCTACTGGAGGGTTTGACACTCGCTACCGATCCGGATTTGCCTACGAATGAATCTGGACTTGGACTTAAGCCGGTGACTACTCCAGCTTCAGGTGGTTGCCTGGCAATAACTTGAGCACAGGCTGAGGCTTATCAAGCTTAGGTCGCGAACGATACCACTTCAAGAGCGATGACAAGAAATATTAAACGAGGTGTTCAATGGGAGGGTCTTTTAAATTTTGGCAAGCAAATTTCTCATTCTGTTCGTCAAGCTACACTGATCAGTATGCATCGTGGAAGGGTAATTATGACTGCACGGGAGTCTACAAAAGCACTTCGTTGGTACTTTCATGACTATGCAACACCCCATTCCGCACGCCTATCCGTCGTCGAGCGGCGTTATTATGGTTGCAGTGTAGTTTTATCCATCGCGGCCAATTTCCTGCGACACAAGGATTTTTTTCTTGATCGCAATACGGACGATCCAGCTTCGTGGGCATGCTCCGTGATTCGCCCGAGCACCACGAAGAGAGGAGCAGAACTTTACGAGACCGAAAGAAACATTTCTGAATAGTCAACACTGCTATATAAAGTTATTACGCTAGCCAAAATCCAAGACAATGAACTTCCTTTGGTACTTCTAGTATGGGAAGACCACTGCTCCGCGTATCTGCACAAACGCTTGCAAGCAGCTGTTCAGCCAGGTCCTCGAGACGATCCCACACCCCTATCGGCGCATCCATGCCGCCGACACAATTGGACGTTACTCCGCCGCCTGGGAAAATCCAGCTTTACATAGAGAATCGCTTATCATCCTCTTTGTTTGTTCGCAATGACGACATCACTAACTCCAAGCAGCTCGCGTTAGTCCCCACACCTCGCGACACGTGTGATCAGCTCAAATCTCAAAACGAGCGCATGTAACGACTTCAGCAGATGGAGAACAAGTATGGCCACATATGCGCACAAAAGAAGACGTACATGCCAGCTAATAGGAGGCGCGGATGTCGAATTTCGTTCGCCAACCTTTTTCTCAGGATAATGAAACTACCTGCGCATCTTGACCCCACCTATGACTCACACATGACGAGGCTTGGGTGTCGTCAGCTTCGATTGAGTTTCCCCTTGTTCGTAGAAGCACCGATCAATAGATCACGGTGCCACAGCGTGAGCCGAGGGGGCTATTGTACATGGTCCAGAGCTTCCGGTATCCGAATGAGCTCCTTTGTGCCCTCAATGATTAATTTTATGAAAGCTGGACAGCGGCTTGGCGACGTAGATGTCTACATTGACGGTCAAAAGCATATCGCACAAGAACAACCGATTTAAAAAAGAATTGGGAAGATGATTAGAGTGTTAGATTTGCAAGTCCGGCCTCTTACAAAGTACCAGCGCTCACCGGCACACGCGATGACTGGGCATGGCTGCGAAGTAACGCTTGCGAAGAAGGTCCGAATTTAAAATTGTGACATGTAGGCACTAAATCTCGATTGCCATGACACAGTATCTGCGCAGGTGTATACGACCACGAAAGTCAACGTGCTAATTTATCAGGAGGATATAACAGAGGAAAATGCTTTTAACCGTCTTGTTCTCACCTCGCTGCGCTTACAACTGTGGCTCGTTATCGCGCAGCCTATAATACACCTGCCGATACCTTTATGTGGTTTGAGATTGCGCGTTCTTTTCTAGTGTGTTTGAGCACGAGGCACTAAAGTACGCTCACTATTTCTAAGGGCAAACCATTCCTACGTCCGGGTCACCTCTCTAGACATGGTCCATTGTTCTATCTGATGCTTATGGCCGTTATAAGTTTCTCCAGAGCGAGGGCAAAGGGGAGCTGTGAGATGTGAACATTGGAATATTTATTGGCTCAACGGATAAAATATTAAAATGTCAATAATTTCAGGGACAAGTTGAAGTTTACGTGGCTCGCTGAATGGAGGCGAACCCCTGTCCACGAATGCCCGATTGCCTAGATGATCTACGAATATCATGTACGAAGCCAGGACGAGATCGATTAGATGACATCTACTTCAGCACGTATTTGGGGTCAAAAAAATCTGCATCATGGGCCGACGTAATCGTAATCCAGCATTGGCACAGAAAGAACGGCTGGAGCGGAAATTATACTAAACGCAAGTGTTGCTGCGTCGACGTCATCATCCATCACGTCATGCTAATCAAACCGGGTTATCGCTGTTGACTTGGGCGAGCTCCATTTAGTGAAAGTCTATGCGCGGAACGATCCTGGAGGTTGTGATCGTTTTCCTTACTTCCTTACGTTAGTGGCCTTGGACGCAGTGCCCAACTAAATTATCTGGGGACCAGTAAAGTTTCCAGGTCCCGCCACTGAATCTACTGGTTGGTCAACGAAGCTGGAGTCCGAAAAGCAACGAGCACGAAGTCCTATGTGAAAATAACCTTCTACCCGCATTCTCAGCGACCCTGTGAAAGACGATCGTGGTGAGCCGGACCTTATTGATTTTTTACGAATTGGGGGCCAGAGGTGGCAAGTCGGGATGACCGCTTTTACGTACCACAGCCCTGGTCATCGTCGATGCAGGAGTGTCTATGATAAACACACGCGTTCAATAGGACCATCAGCGGGTGCGATCGAATTTTAGTGATTAGCTATCTCTACTGATTGCCGAAGGTAGCATCGACGTATTACCTACCCCATCTACTCATCTTACCCCTCTTGCGTTATTACAGAGCCTTTAGTCATTCTTACGGACGCAGTCGTCGGCCACAACCCGACCTCTTCTATTTTGGATAACACAGCTAGGCAGTGTGCTACTTGTGTACAGCGTCTACGGAAGGGATTAAGGCAAAGGCGACGCGCCGCCATTCGTCAAATTCACTTCTGAAGCAGATCACATCTTGTCTCTCGCACAGACCGTCTTGCAGTCATAGAGAAGAGGAATGGGAAGAACGTTTAGTTCGATTGGACAGCCGGCTGGAACGAACGGTGGATCAATTACGTTGGATTTTAAGCGTGTGTCTATCTTTGAAAGGGATCAAGTATCACCAATATCCATCGCCTCAATGGCGCTGCGTTTACGCGTGATATGACGACTGCGGACCGGTTTGCTTCGAAACGGGAGCCTATTTTTGGAGCAGCTTATAATAAAAGGCTTTATCGCTATTGACTGCCGAGTTCGACGCATTTGTCCACACGCCAGCTTCCCGACGAGTCTCGAAGATCGATACTATATCCGTGATGAGCGAGATCAGTTTAAATGAGATCATCGGGACCATCTCCCCGCTCAAACGACACAAAGGAGATGGCGCTGTAGGTCTTCATCATGATTCTAATACGGACGCCCAACCTCCGCTTTTCCCTGCGCTCGTGGCGATTGGAGACGATATCGTTCGCGGGTGTGAGCCCCTATCATCTAAAAGAGCTGGTCATGCCATTTCGCAAACAAGGAGACTCAGAAGACGCGATGGATTTCCGATCAATCGCTTTTATTCAAATTAGCTACGAGATCTTTTCCAAGGTAGTCGCTCCGCAAGTACAGCGCTTCTTAAGTACCTTAATTGGAGACCTAAAACAAGGTTTCGTGCATGGCCGGTAAATGCAAAAGACTGCCATGATGATGCTGGCTATACTTCATACGAGCCCTAATAAGACTGCGGGTTTAGCAATGCTCAGTCTCGAGATACGTTTACTCGACTTTCGCAAAGCATATGCCCGTGGCTCGTAATTCCCGTTCTGACCGTTCAATCGTTTTGGAGTCTTGCCGCGGTTTTTACGATGATCAACAAGCTTCATAAAGGTACCACAGCCACATTCATAGTCAATGCGTACCTGAGATCTCGGCATGCTGATTTGATCCGAGACGTTGATCTGTCGGTACCGGGTCCTGCTGCCGACCACAATGGCATCAGCATCAGGACCGGCGTGCCCCGACATGTGGTCCTTGTTCGAAAGCCGAGGCGCGTGTATCCTGTTTCAGGTTGTGCACATGCGGCCGCGCATAAAGCCATCATTGCGGCCATTGGTCTGTCCCAGCTTCGATCTTATGCGATTATTTATGTTCTGACGTCAGACTATACCACATCCCGGAGCTTGGCCGACTGGTGGGACGACTGGAAGATAAGTCTTCGTAAAGTTCTGTTGGCGACTACCAATACCGCGCTTCAAGGCCTTACAAAAAGCTATCGGCAGCGACTGCATCATCTCTATGTCCGACTGAATATTGCTCTCCTGGTGGCGCGTACACCTGATACCTCACCTTCAGGCGATCAAGAAGAGTGCGACTAGCCTAGCACCCCGATACTCCGGTGGAACTTAGGCGTGAAGTGGAGGATTGTCGCCGCTTATGGCAACGAACCAAGAAAGCACGCCTTCTCGTACAGCACACGCACTCGACTGGAGAGACATCCCGATGTTTTTACGCCCGGGATCGACTAAGTTTCAGGACAACACCATCATGTCTCTGGGAGGAAAAGCGTCTTCCGGGCCGAATCGGTCTTAGGACTTAGCAGACGAAATGGCCGTCGGCTGGGTGCGTAATATGTCTCATTCTTTTGCCTGTCTCGACAATACCGCCGCGTTCCTTTCCCAGGCCACCACTCCGGACCGGGTTGATGACACAATTGTGACATCGGACATTTCTCCCAACGATGTTAGTGCGGCTTTAAGGAGACTTCAATGTGATAAAGCCGCTGGACCGGATGAAATTTTCAACACATTTTACCGCGATTACGCGGACACACTACGTCCTATTCTCGCGACATTTTACACCATATGGCTTACGAGCAGCGTGTTCCCGGAGTCGTTTGGTGAATTAAATATTCAGTGGTTGAAGAAATCTCCTGCCTCGGCCTTGCCGAGCCTTGCCGCTTGATCATCGCCCGATCGCTCTCCTCAACTGTAACCTTAGATTATTTACCAAGATTCTTTCGTTTCGGGTGCGGCCATTGATACCGCAAATCGGCCTGCGGCTCAAGTTGGTTTTGTTTTGAAGCGATCGATCCATACGGCTCTTGACATTTTCGCGGCGGTA
Source organism: Hyaloperonospora brassicae (assembly GCA_947650285.1). Classification (NCBI taxonomy): domain Eukaryota; phylum Oomycota; class Peronosporomycetes; order Peronosporales; family Peronosporaceae; genus Hyaloperonospora; species Hyaloperonospora brassicae. Next base: position 4,872 of record CANTFL010000417.1, on the reverse strand, counting down.
CACAATGCTGCAAACTTAGACAGCGATCTATATAAAGCGATTGTTCTGCTTATAATTTTTTAAAAGCGTACGCCACATTGCAACGTCCATAAATAATCTCGGCGCTGGCGTGGCTCGGGTCGTAACCCCACTTCGTATCCGTCGTGGCAGCATTACAACGCGACACCACGTGCCGTTTTCTCGTCAATGGATATCGCTCGAGTCGACGTGCCGTTTCTTGTGGACTCCGGCAAGAATGTCCCCTTGCGACACTTCTATTCATTCTTGCCCTCGATAGTGTCAATCGGGTGCTTCAAGCGCATAATGACATTTGAGGTGTACCTACCACATCTGGCGGGCGGACAACTAAGCTCAAAGGGTTGGGATATGCCGATGATATTGCTGTATACCCTCGCTATCGGGCTGCAAGTGTTATTGTTATCACTATTCTCGGTGACTTTGCTCGCGCGTAAGGTCTTTGGACAAATCGGGCTAAATCAATGGTCCTCGAGCTGGACCCGCGCGGGTCAGCGCAAGCTGCAAGCACCTGTAGTCTCACTCTGCTGGCCCCCGGCGAAGCTTGTCGGTATCTTGGTGTTCTGGTGATACACCAGGTTGCAGTAGCCGATAACTGGAATGAGTGCATCCGATCTCTCTAGAGCCGATTTGTATTAGCACGGGAGAAGACGCACACGGTGGAACAACGGGCTCAGCTCGCCAGCGCTTTTCTTGTTCCCAAAATCACGTTTTTAGCATGATACTGTTGGCCTCCTCCCGCCGTGGTTACCAGGCTGCACAGCTTGATTATTGACTTTGTATGGGGCGCCCGTGATGGCAAGCGGTTCCGAATGTGGGTCCTTCCTGGGATAGCATCTTAACCAATCCCTCAGGGGGGTCTAGCGGTACCTTGAATTCGGACGGAATTGATGACTATGGAAGCTACAACAATTGGACATTGGTCAGATCCTCTTTCATCGAGGGACTTACTACTTGGTGATTACTTGTGGTGATCGAGCGGATCAGGTACGGCTTACATCACGCCTTGTTGGACTGAGACAAGCATCCTCGATATTGAGCGACTCTATGGCAAACCGAATCCGAAATTGTTGGAATTGATGCGGCTCGGCACACTCGCCAATGCGCGGTCAGGGAAGTCTGCAGACGTGCCGTCTCTTTTACGTCGAGAGCTGCAGTAGCCTATAATGACGACGATAGTGTCACCGTTGATGTTTGGCGGGTGCTTTATGATCAACTGCGCACCTGGATGCGTGCTGAAGTTGCGGCGTCGGAGCAATTTGAACACCGATGGCTTGTCCATGCCACTCTAAAAGATACGTCGTGGCTGCAAGATCGACGGGGTATAGCTTACACATTGAACGTAGCCGCCTTTGCCATGGGTTTGACCTTTTTTGGCGAGTCAATGTCGTAACCGACTTAACAAATATATGATGTCTTGTTATCTCCCACGCGTGACATGGCGACCCATTCTATGACGAAGAGACGGCATTATGGGTCCTTCTGCCTCGAACTTCGTACAATTTCCCGTGTCTGGTCTATCGGGCGCTGGAACCTGGGTTCCTAATTTTGTACTTAACGAAGGTGCACCGATTCCATAACTGGCCTTTCACTAGTGAAGGTGCATGTCTCCTGCATTTTGATACGGGTATAAAAATTTGAGTTGCAACCCGTCTCGTCGATGACGGCGTGTGATATCGCCGCGTCCTCATCCAGTGAGACTCTAGTCCACTTTGGCGCATCCGATGCTCACGCGGGTTGTCCACCTGTGGGCCGGTCGTCGACCGCGGCGGCCACATCGAAAGAAACTTAAACAGCTTATCGTCCGGCAGCGCTATATTGGAGGAAATGGACTTCTCAAGGAACGGGTTGCAAAGGCGTACTTTCACATGATGTTGGAAGGTTCACCATTGATCACGTGGAGAGACATTCGACGTATGTGTGCGTCCTTTCCAACCAACGCTCAGACGATGTATCGGCTAAAAAGTAACAGTTTCCCGCTTTGAAACTGGGCGAAGCAAGATCTGTCGTGTCCCGTCCCTGAGTGTTTGGATGCTGGTCCAGCTCTGGAAAGACATATCCTTTGGACATTCCCTAGCGCGCGTCGACACTGGAAATACCTCTTTGATAGGTGGCGATGGCTTGGCAAATTTCAGGAGGATGACTTGCATCTCTGGGTGTTTGGACTGGACCTTCCGGGTATGTTTCTCAACGCCTGGATTGTTGTCAAGCAATCTATGACTGCAGGGGCCGATTTATTGAAATCTCAGGCTGCGGTCTTCCCGGCAGCTCGAGAGCTGTGGCATTTTGTCGCATCAACGACACTTCATGGAATCTGAGTCTAGCGCCTCTGCCGCATGGAAGGCCCGTCTCTATCACAGAATGTTCACCCAGCTAGGGCCAAGACTATCTTTCGCCGGTCGGTTCAAGGTTTCGTGGATCAACCTACAAGCCCGACATGGAGGAGGATGAGCAACTATTTGCGCAGATACGGTCGGCCTTGGCTAATACCCTCCTCTGCTACGACGAACCTCCTTTGCTGCATATACGCCCTATCGAGCGGTGCCCAGGAGTGTTCTACCTCCTTTTTTCGATGGAGGATCCCGCGGAAATCCAGGTCCAGGCGGCGCTGGATCTTTTATTGTCCGACTCCACATTCTGACGCACGCCGCATGCGTTTTGTGGGAAGCGAGCATGGCCTATGCCGCTGCCGATACTACTAACAATATCGCTATATACTGGGGGCTCGTACACGGTCCTCGGCGAGCAAAGGCCAGCGCCTACTTACCCCTGCATGTCATTGGGGACGGGGACAGTGCCCTTGTGCTTGCGCAACTCCGACACGACATCCTCCACGTAAGCAACACTTGGTGCGGTTAGTCATTCGAAGCAAGCGCCATCGCTAACGATATTCATGTCTCCTGCTGGTGACACCATTATCGCACCTACAACAAAATGGCGGATCGACTGTTAAATATGCCTATGGACACAGGAGCTTCGATTTAAGCGCACGCTATTTCTAACACCGTTCTAGTCCAGGGGGCCACGACCTTCCTTGATTTCGATGTCAACCATTGGTTGGAGACCTCTCAGGCCGAAAAATACGTCATACAGGGCCCCGTACTGACTCCGAGGAACCTGATCATCCCGCGACAGGAGTCTTCGCGCAGGCATTCTGATGTTCGAGACCTAGTGCTACCTAGTATATAAAGCAGTCACCCCGGCAACCTTGTTGCCGGGTGACCGGATATCGTAGGTTGTAAGCGTAACTAAATATACCTCACTTTCTCACTCACTAGTCGATACGCACCTTTTGTTACCACACGCAGGTGCAGTCAGTAGTTTGCCTAGGGTATCATAAGATCCTCTTCTCTTCATTATCGCTTCTAAGGTACTGGACTTGGCCATTCAAGCTGATTTTACGGACACTATTTAGTAGGCCTCACGGTGGCGGTGCCCGACACAAATTCTCGGCGTTTGTGAAAGCTTTTACAGTCTTTTTGCAAGGTGCTCAACATCTTTAGACGTCGTGAAGATAGTGGAGCGATTTGGCTGGCTTTTGAGTACTAGAGTTCAACCACGAAAAACTATGATCATATTTCTCAACTTAGACGTCCACGAATCGGAGTGCGGGGGTATTCCTGCTTCGGCAAGGGGATTGTACACGTTACTTGGGTACTCAAAATGATACTGGTGGGCTCACGAACGTGAGCTGAGTGGCGCGTATACGCAATATCCAACTTTGTCTCGTCGCTACTACTCAAATCGCCACCAGCGTCGATCCCCGAGTCTTAATTCTCAATGTTATTACGCTACCGTCGATTTGTATCACGGCGGCAACAATTCCGCTCACTGCGTGGGCGGGAGGTTTAACTACGGAATCTACAGAAATATCTTTTGTAGGGGTGCTCCCTCGGTACCGACGTAGCGCATCACAAATTGAATCCGACGCTTCTGCACACGCCTAAACAAGCTAGGGGATTCGTGCTCGCATCCATCACGATCGCTTGCAAGACTAAAGGCGTGAAACATGCAAATATGTGGCTTACGCAACGCAAGGATGTCTACTTCTCTGCCTGGCAGGTTTTGTTCTTTAACGATATGGATGCTCGGTTTGCACGATAGTCGCCGCTTGTTGACCGAGATAAACGCCTGTGCCTTCTCAAAAAGCTGCCATTTCAATATTTGAGCAGCTGCTTCAACCGTGGTTGAATCCTAGTCTCCTGGAATCCGCTAATAGGTTGCAAAGGTACAAGGACGAACTCGTGAGTGAGCATGGCGTTACCAGCGATCGGTGTACCACACCATAGTAATTAATTTTGGATCTACTCCGACCATTGCCGCGCTGTTTTCTGTCGATGAAACCCGAAGAGCGGGCCTTCTGACCCACGTACTCGTGGACTGATAATCCGAATGCCTTATTTGACCGTGGTACCCCATGACAGCCAGGATATATGACAAAATTCAGCCTTGTGCTTTGGTGGATCTGGCCCTGCAGCGGGTGATCGTCCTCACCTATTCTTTCGTCGTTCCCCCAGGTGGACTACTACAGCATCAACAGGCTATGGTGTGTTGCTGGGGGCTAGCGATTATGTGCAGCGCGCTATATATAAACATTGATGGCACACTCCGAGTTCAGCGAGCCATGCGCCAGCGGCAACCAGATGAGTTGGATCGGGCCTATCGCTAGGAGCTCATATCTCCTTGGCAAACTCAAGAGATCAGCGATTGTTCGTCTACTACGCGGAGGGTTAATATCTTGCTAGAACAGTAGAATGATAGTTTTCACTGGAACGTTACAGCGGTCAACTTACTGGATCATCGACGTGAGAATGACTTTCTGACAATTATCCGGAGCCAATCTGCACGCTGCATTGT